>JBBYHQ010046902.1:0-32144 GCA_038382645.1 Spergularia azorica | reverse complement strand
GAGTTTTACAAATATTGGACTCTCTGTGTATGCATTTTTTAATGTTTTATGTGGATTACTTTAATACTTTAGGTGAGGGTTTAACAAATTTTGGACTCTCTCCGTGCATTTCTTGACCTCCCGACGCCCTCTATGCGCTCCAAATTATTCGCCTCTACATATATATATATATATATATATATATTAGATTAGATTATTTGTTTTTTATTTTACAAGATGAAAATTACACTACTCTTTTATGTAATTTTACAAACAATAGTTATTATATCAGTTAAAATTACCAAACACTCACATTTTTTAAGCTAGTGTATCAACTAGAAACATTCAGCTACAAATACAAATAGTATTTCAGCATTCAACTAATTTTCAGCTAGCTTTAGCAAACATATATAACATTTGTCCTTAATTAATATACATGTAATTTCAAAAAGGCAAATTTGTGAGGAACCACATATTGAAATTTCCATTTTGTGAGCAAAGTTGGCCAACGAAGGTCCCATTTGATAGGACTGCTTCTTTCTTATCTAATCAAATTCAATACTCGTGATCTGATCTGATCTGATCTGATCTGGATTTGTTGAAAATTTGTCCAAATTTCAATGAATTAATATCAAGACATGTACTAAATTCATTGATAATTATTTGAATAATTATGATATGATCTTCTTTGTGTTGGTCTCATTTGATCTTATCTAATCTGAATACATTATTTATCTGTCTCCGTATCTGTTTAGGGGCTAACCCGAGTTTGAATTCTCATATGCCTACAATTTTTATTTTTTGAATAATCACTTTTTATAATTGTTCTTGTCGAGAACCACCTAAGTAAAATAAAAAACCCTCACTTTTTTTTACCCTTTTCGGCAAAAATGACTAGATATTCGGTTTACTTTTGAATTTTTGTAAGATTGATTCGTGATAATTATTTACTCAATAACTAAGACGCAACTGATTGGTGTTTCACCCGTACGAATTCGACTTCTTTATCACATCCTTGAAAATCACAAAATCTGAAAGATATTAAGACTTCGTAAAGATCTAAAATGGGTGTTCATTGTTATGCAATTATGATGTAAACGGGTTATCTTATCTTATATCTCTATATAAAATTGGGTTGGATCATTGTGGATAAATAGCTTAAACACCAAGTAATCTACTATTCAACTCACTTAAATTTTATGAAATGTGCACTTTAGAAATTAATGTCGAATTTTGGTACTATTCAACTCAACTAAATTTTATAAGATGTGGAAATATGCACTTTAGAAACTAATGTGAAATTTGTGAGCAAACTTTGGGGAAAGAAAAAATGAATGTCCACACTTTCAAAATTAAAGACTCTACTAGAAAATTGTGTGATTTTATGTTAAAATTTCTAGATTATTGTGGATTAAGTAATGTAGGGACAAAAAATTCAATTAAATAATTAAATTTGTTAATTTAATTTCTATGGTTGGTACAAATAATAGACAGAATTAAAAAAATGCATTAACAATATTAAATACTCCATTTTTTTTATTTAAAAAACTAAGGCCATAATCAAGAATATACACTTATTTAATTCATGGTACTTGGATGTTGTGATTATAATAATCAAATTTGTGATTGTCCCGTTCATAAGTAGTGTCTTTCAAGATAGGGGATAGTCAACACTATAGTTGTGTATTGCACGGTAAGAGTTTATATTAATATAAAATGAACCATGATTATTGTTTAATTAAATGAGAAAATAAAGGTATTAAATCGTGAATCCTATTACTTGATTTAAATAATTCACAATGTAAGTATAGACAATGATGATCCTTTTTAATAATCTAGAAATTGTTGTGTGTGATTGATTTTAACAAATATATTAATAGACAAGATTATACACTTTAACGTGATTATTAGTTATATATGATTCACCATAAAATATTAGTTAACTAAGTTATGCTTAACATACCGATGATTTTCAATGGGGCATGCACATTGTAGTCATGATTATGAAATGGAAAGCAATGTTGTAAACAATGCATATATACAAACTTCTAAGCTACACCAATTTCATCCACCGGAATATATACATCCTAATCGTGTGAATCACAAAATTTTTCCTAATTACCATAAAATCCCGGATCTCCAATCAATTTGTCATTGGGGAAGTTAATAAGACCGGATCACCGATCAATTTGTCTGCGATCCTAAGTATCGTCCAATTATCAAAATTGTGTATTGGTGTGTAGTGCATTAGCTAGTTAAAGGCTGAAAGGGTACAAATTGAAATGCTTCCTTACTTTATAAGGACAAGTTGAAAATATTATTCCTGTAACATAACAAAGGTATAAATTGGGATTTCAAAATAATAAAAAAGAATACAGAAAAGTGAAAGTATGTAAAAAGCTGATAATACGGACAATATGGCAAATATGTAGTAACATAGCAAAACCAAGGGGTGTTTGATTAGAACAGCAGGTTTTATAATCCACAGGTGCTGTGCTGCTCTTCTTCTTCTTCTGAACACTTCCCCTGCACTTGCTGCTGTCTCTCCTCTTCTCTCTCTCTCTCTCTCTCTCTCTCTCTCTCTCTCTCCCCTCCAGATTCCTCAACTCTCCAAGGTTTGTAAACCAACATCAGATTTTACATTAAAAATGTTGTATAAACTTTTCTGCGTTCCTTTCAATATATATGCTTGCCTGTGTTTGCTTACTATATATGGTTGCTTCACTGTGAAGTTTCTTAAGCATAAATGATTCTTCTGTGGAGTATGTTTTAGATATTTGTTCAATTTTATTAGGTGGGTTTGGCTATATATTTATGAATGAATAAAAAATGGGGCTGTTGTTGTTAGATCTTTTGGTAATATTATTACTGGGGGTTCTTGTTAAATTTCTTCTGTATTATTATCAGCTTCATATATGTTGCTGGGATTTTATTAGGAATTCAATTGACCTACCTACTTTTAGAACACTTAGATCCTACTATTCACTAGTTATTCTTTGCATTTATTTATGCATAATTTTTTCATGGGTTTGGAAGGATGATTTTGATGGGCTCTTAATTGTAGACCTAGTGATGAAACCAAGATTAGTCATGGACAAGAAGTTGATGCACTAGTAATAATTGTTTAACACTTACACCCAACAACTCCATTTGAGCGGATGTCAGCTAGCTCAACTGTTTCGAGATAGTGGAGCCCTGAGCCCATGACTAGAGTTTGAATTTCGTCTGCATCGATTTTACCGATTCTAGCTCCCTTTGAGTGTAAAGAGAAATATTTCTAGTTCTTTATTTTATCTTGGGCTAATTGCCACAACCCTCCAAAATGTTAAAGAGTATAAAGAGGAAATAGAAGTAGCAAATTCCTTGGTTTTAATGATACACAAACTTCTTGGATCCCTATAATTAAATGGAATCTTTTAAGAAGATATTGTCTAGCATGTTATGCTTACTTGCTTAGTAGTTGTTGAGACCTCAATTATGCTGCATTTTTGTCCTTTTTAAGTATTTAAAATCTAGTTATGGGCAAATTGGGGACTTGGGAGTTCATGACAATGGTGTATGGTCCTAGTTTATATGTAGTAGTTGTTGGGTCTTTGTTCTAAAGGTCCAACTTTACATGTATGTAGTCTTCGGACGAGAATGGTAGACCGAGAACTGAAGAAATTCTAGAAGAGACTTGAGGTTGCTGAATAAAGTATCTCCCACTTGATAAGTTGTGATAATTACTTCGCTTCTTACTTGTTTAATGAGTAGGTGCCTCTTGTTGGTTGATTTTGCTTGTAAGTCACTACTGTTTTTTCTACCTTTGATGGAAATCATGGAATGGAATCACATTCTCCTTTTGTCTAACCGGAAACGCCCCCACCATCTTAAACAAGAGAAACTATGTAGAAGAGTTGTATATTCTTTCTGTTGGCTGACCTGAGGTTTCAAATATTTGATTTTCTGTTATATGAAGGTTTTGGTTGTGTGGAACGAAGGCGTTGTTGTTGCTGCTGTTATAGAGATTTTCTTTCTGCAAATTCCTGTTACCCGATTTTTTATACTTTTAATTACCAATGTCTATAAGAAACTCTATGTCTTTTGCAAAAGTTGCGGGTTTGTAGTTCAAGTGAATGCCTTTTTAACCGGGGGCTGAAAGAAATCTACTTCATGTTGAGCACTGTTATGAGAGCGATTGTTTAATAGATAAATGTTAGGCTCATGTGGTGGGTTTTTGTGTCTTATCTTGTTGAGATGTTCATACCGTGATAGAGGAAAGCACAAGCATTTAAGAAAAGAGATCACTTTTCAATCTAAGACATACTTCTGTCTCAGATGATTTCTTCTAGTAGTTAGCTAATTGAACTGACGACTCTTTTCTGCAGATGAAGTGTTTGACCTTGGTACCAGAATCAATTGTTTGAGGTTCCAGCCAATTTTGTAAGCCATCTAAGCGAAGAATTACTGCAGTGGACTATCAAGCCTTACACTTCTTTGTGCAGATCATTTCATCTCTGAGGTTTGACTATGTCAAATAGTGTGTATTGCCAGTCCAAGAGGGATGTTGATGCATATTTTAGGCCTCAATGTCCAACCTTGAATCCTCAACCTTGTTACTCCAACATGAGTCATGAAAGTTTCACACCGTCAAAATTGTCACTGGGAGGACAGTACAGCACCCTGGAATCATCTACAGGACTAGGGAGCTATCCAGTGTACAGCTCAACATCGACACTTAGCTTCTCATCCAATGGAAGCCCTGGGTCAATGTTTGATTCTTGTTCTTACCCGTCTGAACGAAACTTCTCCACCGATAACCCTGATAATTCTCCCTTGAGTAACTCTTGTACTACTGAAGAGTTCGGTGACCTGAAGTACAAGCTGAGAGAGTTGGAATCAGCAATGCTGGGACCAGATACTGATATACTGGACAGCTACAGCAACACGTTTGAGGGTATGAGCCCTGTGACATTACTGGAGATGGACAGCTGGGGAAGGGTCATGGAGATGATTACTCGCAAAGACTTAAAACAAGTTCTTGCTGCTTGTGCAAGAGCAGTTGCCGAGAATGATCAATTGGTGGCTCAATGGTTAATGGATGAAGTGAGACAGATGGTATCGGTCTCTGGGGAGCCAATCCAAAGATTGGGTGCATACATGTTGGAAGGTCTCGTGGCTAGACAAGCCTCTTCAGGTAGCTCCATTTGCAAGGCCTTGAAGTGCAAAGAACCGGCAAGTGCTGATCTTTTGTCTTACATGCACATACTTTTCGAGGTTTGCCCATACATCAAGTTCGGTTACATGTCTGCAAACGGTGCAATTGCAGAAGCCATGAAACACGAAAGGAGAGTTCACATCATTGATTTCCAAATAGGTCAGGGAAGTCAATGGGTAACCCTCCTCCAAGCATTTGCAGCTCGGCCTGGTGGTCCGCCCCACATCCGTATAACTGGGATTGACGACTCCCATTCAGCTTATGCCCGTGGAGGTGGCCTGAACATTGTGGGCCAGAGACTTTCAAGGTTGGCTCAATCTTTCAAGGTGCCATTTGAGTTTCATGCTGTCGATATCTCAGGTTGCCGAGTTCAGTACAAGGATTTTGATGTTAAACATGGTGATGCCCTGGCTGTGAATTTTGCATTCATGCTGCATCACATGCCAGATGAGAGTGTAAGCACTGAGAACCATCGAGATCGGTTACTTAGGTTGGTTAAGGGCCTGAACCCCAGAGTGGTAACATTGGTGGAGCAAGAGTGCAACACAAACACTGCTGCCTTCTTACCACGCTTTCAAGAGACATTGGACTATTATACCGCGATGTTTGAATCTATGGATGTGACGCTACCAAGGGCTCATAAGGATCGGATCAATGTTGAGCAACACTGTCTAGCAAGGGATGTGGTTAACCTGATAGCTTGTGAGGGAGTGGAAAGAGTGGAGCGCCATGAACTCCTAGGAAAGTGGAGGTCACGCTTCACAATGGCCGGATTTAAGCCATACCCTTTGAGCACTCTGGTAAATAGCACAATAAGGACGCTGCTAAAGTACTGTGATAGATATAGGCTAGAGGAGAGGGATGGAGCTCTGTATCTTGGGTGGATGAATAGAGATTTGGTTGCTTCCTGTGCATGGCAATGTAGCTAGTTTTCGTGTTTTACTGACATGTTTCTCGGTGTCTGAAGCTGAATGCTCCACCAGTAAACCTATGCCCTTTTTGCATTTACTGACATGTTTCTCAGTATCTGAACCTGAAAGCTCAAGCTGTAAACTAGCTCTTCAAATTTCCATTTTCAATAAATCTCGCATAATATGTCTAGCAATCGGCACCAAAGGCCGCTTTGCTTTTAGAAGTTGTCTGCCAGTTATGTTGGTATGTTTGAATGATTTAGCAGACGCTCAACTTCTAGCGATTTATACAACAAAAACGTCAAATGAAAACACAAATTCAGAGAATTCCCAAACCCATAACATCCGTCATACTTCAAATGTACAGGGGAACTACAGATCAACGGTCCACCAACTTATGAATATCCACAGAAAAATACACTAAAATACAGTCAATAGCTCTTCAACTAGAAGGCGTATAGAGGGAAATCTAAATTTATTCCAAGTAATTAAATTAGACACCTCAAGCTATGGCTGCCTCATCTAATTAGAATTATCTACAATGGTTAATTCACCACATAGTACTCCTTACCATAGTAGCATCTCTACGTCAATCAACGCGACTGTCTACAACAATCTTCTATCAACTATGAACTCAATCTGGTGCCATTATATTTAGCAGTTGACAGGTTCAGCATCTGTCCTTTGTAGGCCGTTTGAATTGGTTTTCGAGTGAGAGCCCCCAAGAGCTGCATTGGCTCCTTTCTGATCGATTGACGGATCTTCAGATGCAGCTATTTTCTGATCAGATGATGGAACTTCGGACTTGACACCAGCGTGAACAGGTGCAGGTTTTTCTTCAACAATAGCCTTATCAATATTATCAACACCTGATGCAGTGCCCGAAGGATCCTGGATTTGTTGCTCACTTTTTGTGACATCAGACTTGTGTTCAGCATCAACTCCACTAGTTACATCGGTCATTCGATCACTATCAACCCCGTTATTGGCTTTATGATCCACACCATGATCGCTTGACAACTTTTCGGTCTCACTCTTGACAACAATTGCTGAAGTCTCTTTTTCCTTGGCTGCGCGATCTGTAGGATAAGTCATAGATATTGGTGCTGGATCCTGAGCAGTATCACTTTCTTCTGATTTAGATTTTCCAAGTCCATTAGTTTCCACTCCACCCGAAGAAGGTGCCGGACTCTGAGGAACAATAGTCCTAACAGGAGGAATGTTGTGGTCATGTTGACCCTCATATGTGGTGATTACGACTTTAGGATCATGGGAGGCCCTCTCCACATGCTTCTTAACTGGACAACCTGCTGTGGAGCAACGGTAGTAACTCCTGCATAAAAGGAGAACACAACTTTTTGTTACCATTTACTTTTCTACAGTGCAATTCGTGAGGACAGTAAGAACGTGTCTGAAGAGACTTAAACACAAAAGTATAAAAGATGTTATAGTGGTAAATTGCATTCTAGTAGTCACAATCAGCACAAAACAACTACAACCAAATATTCAAAGAAATCTTTCCAACAATTCGCACAAGCAAATTATGATACAGATCCTACCTAAACCCCCAAGCACAAATTCATGAGAAGAATTAACTTGAATATAAGCACGTTGACTTGACTTGTTACAATATTGAGTCCTTTGCTAGACACGGAAATAGTTGACTTTTTCAATTGATCAAATAACATGTCTTGCATCAACTCCAGGTGGCACATCAGGATATTGTTTAGGAACATCCTCCTCGTTGACAGGCAATGCTTTTCTTCCTGGATGGTATGGGATCAGGCGAAGAGTTCAGACTCGTAGCAACTTCTATAGCTGTAGGGGTCTTTTTCTTTGGGTTCCTAGTCTTCTGTGGTTTTGGAGCTGCCCTTTGGCCCTTCTGCAGAAAATGTAGCTGCACTCTGGACATATAGGCAACTTTGAAGGATGTCTTTTGGGTATTGTATTATTAGGCGTCCTGCTTTCCCCTATGTACAGTATAGCACACTGAACGACTACGAAATCCTATTCCACTGGTTGAAATTCTTTTCGGTATCCTTGTACCACTTACCATGCACTCATAAGTCCCAAAACTCTAACCCCTTCCATTTTTAATACGCATATATGATTAAAACGAAGTATTTCTGCAGAGACATGCACTGTATCCAGCCAAAAGAATACAGAAATAAAAGCTCTAACATTTAAGGCGATTTTAGATTCCTCTGAGCAAGGACATCGATGAATAATAATTAGCATCAGGAGGACCATGTAAAGAATATCAAAGAAGATGCTTTCTTTTCAAGGAAGTGCTTATATGTTGATGCAGGTTTATCCTCTAGCTAAAGGAGCATAAATGAATAACAAGGCTGATTCTTCCAGTGTCGAATTGACATCAATCTTTGGCATATGTTGATAGACGTCTTCACTGTCTTGGAGGTTGCATGTAAAAGACATATACAATAGGGCATGCAGACAAGGTCCATTCTGAAAGCTAAGATAATGAAATAGGACGAAAGTAACCTTTTCTTCCTCCACAACTACACTAAGAAGCGAGCTAGCTAAGATAGTAAGATTCGTGGAGTCTGCAGGGTGGGGATACTCACGACAAGGGTGAAGGGTCGTAGCCTAGTCAGTGTGATCCTCATCGTTCCCTGAATTGCATTTGCATCAATGTTGCCCTTGGGCCTTCCTACAACTACATTACCCTAGTGTTTTGCCCCCTTCAACGAAAAACGATTCTACAACAGATGCTATGCATTTATCCATTTAGGCCAATAGAAACCATGAATAGGAATCTAGAATCCATACTAAAACTCAAAATTTTAAAGCACAGTCATTTACCGGCAAGGAGCATATATGTGACTCTTTAATCTCCCAAGTAAATCAGCAACGATGATACAACAACAAGAACAACAACTAAGCCTTATTCCCAAAATAATTTGGGGTCGGCTAATCAGCAACGATTGATAAATACCAACAAAATAAGAAGCAGGAAAGAGTAAATAAATTTCCAAAACTCATAGTTCAACTTTTGCACCTTGTGTCTTGGATATTAGATATAGCTAAAGGATGATTCTCTTCATACCTGGGATTTGGATTTCCCTTGACCATTTTCTGCCCATATTTGCGCCACCTGTACCCATCATTCACAATATCGACCTCACTAACAGAATGAATGACATGACGTGATTCATTGGCGGGTTTATCCAGCGCGATATCAGTAACATCAGACCCTTTCTTCCTGTTTGCAATAGACGTTTCCAGAGTATTAATTGCAGTCAAGTAAGCACTTAAACAAAGCTCACTAGGAAAGCAGGAATATAGATCAGTTCATTGTTCGAACATACCGTCTCTTGGGAGTCGAGTTCTCATCATGCTCATCCCTTCGTTGACTTAACGGTGTAACCGGAACAGGTATACTATCTTTAGCCACAGCAACTATCGCAGTCTCACAGACATCCATTGGTTGTATGTTATCAGTTGGAGAGGCATGCTCATTTGATGGTTTATCTTCAGGTTTGAAAATATACGAATATATATAAAATATATACTAGGCAACAAACTTAAGAAACTAAGTGAAATCTAGTGGTTGTACCTTTATCAACAGCTGATGGAAGGCTTTCTGGTATCTGTACCCGGACAGACAGTAGAGTCGGGACAGCTCCTTCAGGTTCAGCATGAGGTTTGACATGATCGTGATTTCCCAGATAAGTAACATCTGTAATCCGCCCATCATGAGATCGCTCAACTTGTTTTTTCACATAGCAATTTGGATACGAACATTTGTAATAGCTTCTTATATATGCATTTCCTTTGACATTTTTCTGCCCATATTTTCTCCAATTATAACCATCTTCTGATGGTTTCTCTGGAACAACAGAGCTGTTTACTTCTCGATCAGTACTTGGAGCGGGTACTGTGGAGTCAGAGCTCAGTGTCTGAGGCAATTTCTCCTTAGCAGCAACAATCGCTGTAGTTTCCTCTGTTGTAACCATTGGGATACAAAGATGGACTTGCTGCAGTAAATGGATATCAAGGCATTCCAACCTCTAACACAATGCTGCTCGTCAAAGAATTGAGCCAATCATGCAGATGACGTGCTTTGATTGATACTGATGAGCTGCAAAACTGCAAGGAGTTAAAAGGTTCAGGTGACAAGCATCATGTGATGACAGAGTCGAATGAACCATTAATCCTTGGAATTTAGATGAAGTATTCATTTCTAATATGAATCCTTAGAGATGTCTTACAACAGTGGCAACATCAAATGTCACCCAAAAAAAAAAGGTATCAACATCAAATGTTTCAAGGTTTAATAATTTATTAGCTCGTCAAAGGATGTTGGTTTTAGTGCAACCACTCAAACACCAATTTAAATAAACCCAGCAGCCAAACTGTTGTTGAACAAGAACTCCTCTATTGACTTCAATTGTTAACATTTCAAAGCCTAACCGAACTAGCAACAAGTTGTGCAAAACAGAGTAGTTATTCACTCATCGAATATTGATCTAACGCAAACATCCCAATTCCCTAGAAAAGAAAAGAGTCATAGGCACATCTCTCAAACTAGGTTACAGGTTTCTAACTTCATTACTTCCCATGAGGTTCACTGCATAACCGTCTCCAACAAAACCCTTGCTTACACAGTTTACTTGTGGATCTACTGAAAAAGAATGGAACAAGAAATTATGAGCAGACATGAAACTTCCTGTGCCACATAAGGCATTTCATATTTTGTCCTGGATTATCCTACCTAAACTGTCCTCTATCCTTTGTGTCGACAACAAAAATAGCTCAAACAAGCACTATCAGAACAAATCCAGTCGGGTTAAAACATAGGTGGACTTGTCTTACACAACTGAGACTACAGAGAAACTATTTCTTTGTAACAGTTGTGTTCAGGAATATCTATTCCGCCTCGACTAACACAAACCATTCTACGTAACATCAAATCAAGTTCAGAAACATTGAATCAGGGACATGCCCATTTCTGACACCATAACTTAAAGCTAAATAAACCCCAAGAAGAAGCTTCCACCTTCCTCCTCAGCTCCTCTCCTCTCCCAGTTGTCTCCTCTTATCATATCTATCATTCCTAATTTCTCACATCCCCTCGATTTCGACAAAACCATGATTTACAACAACGCAGTCGACGAATAGGACATACCATGTTCAGAAACACAAATTAACAGACAAAGTTGCAAACTTCGACAAAATTCCACAGAAATCTGATTACTTACAATTAATACCCAAAAATTGTTGAAACTCAACATGACTAAGAGATGATGTCCAAAAACTCATTTCATTTATCAGCCCCAAAATAATAAACAACTCCAATTAGAACAATTAACAATAGTACAACAGAAGATTCTCAAAATTTAGAGTAGAAAATAATTGGGGAATTATTTTCCCAAAAATGTCAAGTACCCACTTTTCCAGATGAAACATTTCCATGAAAGCAAACAAAGATCATACCAAAAAGGGTAAACTAAACCCTATATACAGAAAGTAATCACACACAAGCACAAACTCCAACACCCAAACCACATAATTAATCAATCAATTAAAATAATCACAAAACAAACAAATAACCCATAAACAATTAATTATTAATCAACAACAATCAATTAAATTAAATTAAATTAAGCAACATAAAATAAAAAAGGTCAAATTTTGGAACTCACCCAGATGACAAAACCCCCTGATTATGATACAGAAGCAGCTAATCACTAATTTCTGGTGGAAATTTTGGGGGGGAAATGGAAGAAAAATTGAGGGTTTTTATTTTTTAATTTAATTATGTGGGTATTGTGAAGAAGAAGCTAAAGGAAAGGGGAGAAAGGGTCAAAGCAAAAACCCTCGAGAGTAGTGTGATGATGATCAGAGGAGAGAGAAAAGAGAGAGAGAGCAGACACAACAACAACAACAACAACAACAACAACAACAAAGAACAGGGCAAACAATCAGGTGGATTTCATTTCATTGAGTTTTTGAGGTTTTTGCATCTTAGTCAAGAGACACGTGGCATGTTTTGTTGTCGTGTGATGGTGAAGTATCAAGTCAAGGGATTGATAATAGCCGTTGGATTGAATGGGAGGGGAGTGGGCCCACCAGTTTTTAGCTTTCCCTTACTTTGAGTGTGTCAGCAACTGACGGCTGACCTGACCTTAGTGGTTGTTAGTGCACGACTCATTTTTTTTACTGTTTCTTTTTTTCTAAATTTTGTTAATTAACTTTATTTTTGTGAAGGAGGAATATTATTTTCTTTTTTCCGTCCATCTTTTTTTCTTTTCTTTTTTTTGGTGTGTGTGAGTGAGTGGTATCTTTATTTTTCTTTAGAGTTTAATAATAAAAATCATACGAGTAGATTGATTCTAGTGTTTTTAATTGTTTTTGACATACACTTCAAAAATGTTGGTCAAATGTGAATTTATGAATAAGTTAAAGAGTAATGATACCAGAGTTCTTATATATTCGTGACAAATGGATAACAGTTTCACATAACGTATATTATGGGCCGAAATTTATCCAACCAGCAGACCAGAGTTCAGCCCAGTCCACTGTCCAGCAGAATCGGAAAGCAGTTGGCATTTAAATAATTTCTTATTTATTTGAATGAGTCAACCCGAGAAATCAGCATAATGAAGAGGTTGAAGCGGTTGAGAGAAGAGTGGAGACTTCCCATCAATTATCCGTAACTATTTCAAAGCCCATGAACTGACCCACGAAGACCATAAAGCGAAGGGAGCGGGAAGTGGACAGAAGTTGACGAATAGTGGACGGAAAACACGATCTCCTCAACTGATAACCGCTGGAGATCAAGATATAAATTAAAGCTGGGCACTTCACGAGAAAGAGTCAGACAACTTTTACTCACCAAATACTTACACAAAAACTCTAGCATCTCAATTCCTTGTACACAATTAATCATCCAAATCTTAGTGAAGCTCTTCAAAGGCGGGACACAGATTCCCCCCGTGGTTTTTCCCTTATTCATAGGGTTTTCCACGTACAAAAATCCTTGTGTTATTTACTTGCTTTCATTTACAGCATTCATCTCATCTTTCGTAATTAGCTAATTAATCAATTGAAGGCGAACTAGGCGATAGTAGAACCAGACTAGAAGGTCTGTCAGCCAGACCAGCTGTTTTTCACCAAAACAACGTAGATGTGCCATGTTGACACACATGGCAAGAACGTTCCTTCCTTTCACAATGGTTTAGGTCTTCTTTCTTATTCATCGAGCGGATAATACTTTGATCAAACAAATCATAATACATTTTTTTTAGGGCATCATAGTAGAATTCTTAGCAAGTGAGTATATATCGAAAAAAATAATATTTCAATACCTATGATTCAATAACAACATATATAACATGATGCATGTTGATAAAGATTAGGACTCTTGTGAGCTAATGTTGATACAAGCTGCATTGGAGAAAGGTATGTACGGTGAAGGAATTGATGCTCGCTGACAGTGGCGGATCCAGAAAATATATTTCCCAGTGTCCTAATATATTTTTTCGGTGTCCCTCCACGTTTTAGGGGAATTTCTCGTGAATTTTAGTGTAAAATTCGCGTTTTCGGAAATCTTTCCGGTGTCCGCAGACCCCATGCCCTTGTGCATGGATCCGCCTCTACTCGCTGAGTACACAGATAGGAAGTGGATAAACTCCAATAATATTTACTTGATTTTTTTTTGGCGAAGGCAAAATGAAACTAAAAATAAAAAAAACGAACACAAAGCGAACACCTAATCTAAGTGGTACAAACCACCATTTGATAGTATCTTGGACACCTAAACTATTACAATTAATCCGAACACAACAAGATCTAGCAACCTTTGGTCTTGAGCAACCACACTCCTCCAAAGTAAGCATTGAACTTTTTTTCGATTAGCGCCAATTGTCACACGCGACAAGGCGAGTCTAGACATCATGTGACGAGAATTGGCTTGCAAGTTGAAAAGGCAGCATTTGAAATCGTTCTAATCGTGTGCTGGGCTAAGGGATTAATACTATCTCTTAGATAATGGCAAGGTTGAACTCAAAGCTGGTGAAATGACAGTTGAGACTGAAATCGCTCCCTTAGACACGGACCCACGTGATCAACCAACATTTTTGTTATCGGCTATACATGGTTTTCATAAGCAATGGCTACAAGCCTACAAATGTATTTTCAAAGCGAGATTGCGGTAATATGTTATTTATCCCCAAACGCATCATTTATAAGTTGGCAGGCAACGTTAAAAAGACTTCAACTTCCGTGTGACACCCCAAGGTTATTATATGGAAATTGTTTGTCCCACATTCAAATTTCGAGGAGCTTAAATTCTACTTGCCATACCATCAACAAGGCATTTCACTTTAAACCCAAGTGAGAAATTCTGGATCTAAAGGTGACTTCCCATCTTATTATGGTGTGTTGCGACGCATGGTGTGTAACAGCCCAACCCACAATATGTCCCAACACAAACCAATAAGATGGTAAGTCACCATTAGACCCGTAAATTCTCTCGTGTACTTAAAAGGTGGAGGTCTTGTTGATAATATCTGGTATGATAGTAGGATCTATTATAAACATATTATAAGAGTTTGAATTTTTCAATGTTGGACAAACGAATTTTCATAAACCACTTTCATAATTTTGGGGTGTTACATGGTGGATCGAACGCTACCACGTTGTGGGTGCTTGGACAGGCCCAGACCAGACGCCAATTGGGGGCAATCATGGGGCAATCATGGGGCTTGGGTGTCTTTTGGTGTCAATTGGTTATATGCGCAATCAAGATGTTGCTTTCATTAAGTAGTGGGGGAGTTTGTAACATCGCAAGGTTGTATTGAAAAATGGTTGGTTTGTCACACATTAAAATTTTGAGAGGCTTGTGATACGGAGTATGTTTATAATACTTCTCGTACTTTCAACATGATCTTTACCTTTTAAATAAAGTGAGAATTTATATGTCCATCAAATGTGACTTCTCATCCGAATGGATTGTTGTTGCGATGTATGGTGAGTCGGGATGTTACAAACTCATAAATTACTTGGATGATTGCTGCATGGCTCAATGGATTGCAAGAGAATATAATTGGGTCCATTACTTGTCTTGCTCATCAAAGTTGGACGATGAGAAACAAATGCAAGCTCGAGGGCATTTTTATTTAGCTATGGAGGATTGTTAAAATTGTTACGGAGGAGGTCAAATTTCGAGTGAAATAAAGTTTTAAATATAAATCAAAGAGTAAGGATCAAGTTTAGTTTTCTGATAGGAATTTGGCTTGGAATGAGGTATAGTAAGATACAACATTCTTATGTTCAGCTGCTCCGTTTTGTATCTTTTTGTGTTTACACATATTTCTCATATTCTTAGAAAAAATATATGTTAAAAAAACATAATAGCTTGGTATGGCTCGGCAATGACATAACTAAAAGTGTAAATGGATTTGGGTATTTACGGAATAAAGTTGACGCCATCATGGTACATGTGATGTTTTTTCTGTTGTAAATTAAGGAGGTTATTACAAATAATATGAAAGTATATTAGCTACTAGTGTTGGAAAAGAAAACCCCCCTATCCTCCCCACTCTAACAGACCAGACATAAGAAATATAATGACGAGTTGACAACGGGTAGAGTGCAAACTCCAAATCGCTTCTAAGATATGAGATTTTATTTATCACTATGATTGTGGTGGATGGTCTCGAAACCCCAAATCATCTCATCTACAAAGAAACTACTAATCCGAGTTTGCTCTTAAGCGACTGTTCCAACTTCTAAGCACAAAATTAAAGAAACGGAGAAAAATCTAAAACAAGACAAGGTGATTTGATACAACAAAGCTAAAAGTAAGAACCCTAATCCGGCCCTTATGGGTCCGACTCGCTGGGTTTAAAGCGGGTCCTGGGTCCATGTTTATCGCTAGACGAGACCCTTTGTGATTGGGAGTGGATACTGGATATACTATCTAGGAAGCTAAACCTGCATGATAGAGATCATATGAATGTTCCATTAGCTCAACAATACCATTATTTGAGTTTTGGAAACATCTTATTATGGAACATAGTACTAGTTCCTAATCTCTTGAGTCTAGCTTAGTTAATATCTTATTTTTCATCAAAGCATAATTTTCATAGTGGAAGTCATGTTTCCCTATCAAAATAGTATTGAGTTTACTTTTAGTAGTCGAAAGAGTGTTTCTTTCCACTCATTCAAACTTCGAACACAAGTTGAGTTAAGTTCGCATTAATAGTGAGTAAGACTAGCTTTATTGATGATTTTCATGATCCACCTCATTAATAAGACAAAGAACTCAAGCATGTGAATAATTATAGAAAAACAAAATTTATATGGTAAAGCATGATCTAGTAGCATTGTATGATACTAGCTCAGGAGCAAACTCATCAAAATAAAAAATAATTCATAAGATTGAGGTTGATTTATAGCACCAATGAACTACTCGTACTCCCTCTATTTCATTCATTTCTTTACGTTGGGCCTGGGTTCCCCTCACACAACCCGGCCCAACGTAAAGAAATGAATGAAATGGAGGGAGTACATAAGATCATGAGGTAGAGATGATCTAACTCATCAATATACATGGTCTAATAGATAACTACTTAAATCGACGTCTAGATATGATCACTTACGTTTGATTCATATCCATTCATTCACAAATAAATCGCTGAAATATACAAAATCAATCGGGACTCGGGATACATCATACTCATACACTGATACATCTACATTCAACAAAGTGTACAAACCATTTTGTCTAACAAACCGACTCTAATACGACCATCACTCATCACTTCAACGCGCAAACTTCCCAGTCACGTTTGTCGTTTCACTCTCCATTCAATTCAACCGCCTTTCTCTCTCCTCCAAAATTTCCCCCAAATCAAAACCCTAACCCTAATCCCAATCCAATTTCCCGATACCATGCTTCTCTCTCCCGGCCACTCCCCCCGCCACATCTCCTCCCCTTCCCCCACCCCCACCCCTTCCACCACCAACTTCGACTCTCCCTCCACCGCATCCCACCCACCATTACCAAAACCTTCAAGAAGAAGCCCCGTAGTTCTCGATGAGGACACCTACGTCGCCGAGATCGAGAAGATCATCGAGCGCGACTATTTCCCCGACATTCCGAAGCTCCGAGACCGCCTCGATTGGCTCCAGGCTGTCAAAACGGGCGACCCGGTTCTTATCCGCGACGCCCAGTTGAAGATTCTCGAGCGTCGCCGCGGTTTGAATTCTTCTCAAGGTAAAATTGCGACACCCGGTTCGAGTTTGTTCCGTAATTCGATTACCCCCTTTCAGTTTGATCGTACTCCTTCTGTTTTTCATGCTAATTTGTCCAATAATAATGAAGTTGGCAATGATCATGTTAGTAGTAATAATAGTAATTTGAATGTTAGTGGCAGTGGTAATGGTAGCGGGGTCGATGCGGGGTTGAGCTTGGATGCGTTTCTTAGAAGATACACGAGTGAGGATAATGAGAGTTTTAATAAGATTATTGAGAAGGTGAATAGGAAGAGGAAGGAGAGATATGGGTATTTGTTGGAAGGGGAAAAGAAAGAGGAAGTGAAAGGGATTGAGGAGGCTAAGAGGGATAGAATTACGGATGGGTATGGTACGTCGAACCAGCCTCCGAGTACGTTGGAGGGGTGGAAGTATACTGCTAAGAATTTGTTGATGTATCACCCTGCTGATAGGGGTGAGGTGGCGTTGACGGAGGCAGAGAGGGAGACGAGGTTGAAAGGGTTGACGAAGGAGGTTGATCGGTATAATACTCGGTTTCATGGGAAGATGCTGGAGACTAGGCCGGAGGAGGATGAGGGGCTTGAGGTTTTGTATACGAGTGTTGCTGGGGGGACTCCTGTGATGGCGGAGAGGGAGAGAGATAAGGCTAGGAGGTATGATTTGGAGGATTTGAGGAAGACGCCGAATAAGTTTTATGTGGAGTCTGAGAAGAAAGCGGAGAATGGGTATAATTTTGTCAGGACACCTTCACCTCCCCCTGGTGTGGATGAGTCGCCGTTTATCACTTGGGGTGAGATTGAAGGGACCCCGTTGAGGCTGGACCCTGAGGATACGCCTCTTGATATTGGAGGCAGTGGTGATGGGCCTCATTTTAAGATCCCTTCTCTGCCTTCAAGGGATGTAAAAGCTCACACCTTGTCCAGGGAGGCTGCCCGTAAAATGAAGGAAAGGTCGAGGATGTTTCAGAGGCCACCTTTGCATTCACCTATGAGGAGTGGAAGTGCTAGTCCTAGTGTAAGGAACTTGTCTCCTGCTGCGCAGAAGTTTATGAGGAATGCCATGGCAAAGTCCTCTGGATCTGTTGATGAGTCTCTTCGTGCTAGTTACCGAGGCAACAGTCCTGCGCTGGGCACACCGAAAGCAGGAAGGAGCATTTCAAGGATTGGAAGAGATGTAACCACTGATTCCAGGTCACCTTCTGTGAGGGACGGCTCTAATCCTCCTTGGTGATATGGTTATTGGCTTGTAAACTCTGCTGCTTATGAGTTCAGTAGTGAGTTTCTCTGTACATTAATTACTGGTATGAATTTTCTTGTACTTCAGCATCTTTGGCTGCTAACTTGTGTTTGTCATTATTCTTTCTTGGAATGATGAATAGAAGTGTTATAACTTTCTTTCTCGTGTTCAAATCTTTCTTTGCTAATCCACTCAACATGTGAACAATGTTCCGTTTTCATTTGCTTACGGAAGCTGACATATTGTTTGTTGTACAAATTGCCTTGATTGATCGCTTTACTTGTGTTTAGCTGCTAATGTTTGAGCATCATCACCTCCTGCAATTGTGGGGAAGGAAATACTAAGTGGTGCATTTATTCGCGATAAACTTTATCCGCAACATTCAAAGATATTATATTTCTCTTCTAGTGTTTGTTGAATATATGCTGTCAAACATCTTATTATGCGGCGTTTTATTAGTATCAAATATTTGACTTGCTCAACTTCATCATCACATAAGATACGTCTACCGACATCCCAACATGCAACTATCAAAATCTTTTTCCCTTTGCAACCAGCCCCTTATTCTTTGTGACGGCGTTCGTCCAGGCGGCGATCACAGTTCTCCTTGTTGGTGATCTTCGGTCTTCGGAGGCGCATTGGTCTGTTGGGTTAAGGAGGTGGGAATAGGGATGGATTTTATCCGTTTATCAGTGGTGGGATTGTGGGAATACGATTAGCGGAGTCAGCGATTTGTTATTGGGTTGTACATTGCATGATTTGTGAGGCGGAGACTCGGAGAGAGATGGGGACTTGGAGACTGTCGTGGGAGGTGAGAGAAAGTAGCAAGGGTAGGTATTGCTGCTTTTTTCTAGTAAAATGGTAACCATTGAAATGAATAGATACTGGGATAGTGGGATTTGTAGAATTCTACATTGTAGATTTTATTTTAAGGACTCCGCAGGATGCAAATCCGTGAGTAATAGGAAGGGGGTTGCATGAATGTGCTTACTCCATCTATTTCCATTTCTTACCTTCAGTTTTCAGATGGGTAGTTGAACATGAATCTTGGATAAATTGCTTTAGGATGACAGGTCATAGTATTTGTGTTGCGTGGTGGTATAAGACTGATGTTCGAACAGGCTTTACCTATTGCAGAAGTAAGAGCTTATAGATCTATGTATCCATTAGTTTACTGTTTTATTTTGCGATGACCTCCAAACATATTATTTTAGGTATTTTGTATAATTAATCCTTGTTGAGAGAAGCTAATGATGGTACCTCTTGTATCTGAAAATCATTCAAGAGCATTTTTCTTCCTGATTGGTATCCGTTTTGCTACAAAATTGTCCTATGATGACGTGCAATTGCTTGTGGGTGTAATTGGTTCATATTTCATAAAATGTCCTATGAAGAGTTCTGCAATGACTCAGGGTTCCTAGCAAGAAAAGGTATGCTGTAGTTATCTACTGAGTTCACCTATCTTGGATTGAACTTTGGACTATGTGTATGCTTTCTGTGAGAAAAGTAGTTCTTGAGGTTTCCAGCACAAATTGATTGACCCACTTTTTATTGCAGTGTAAAATAAAAATATCATAATTTGTTGCTAGTTAGAGTTATATTTGTCTTTGGTGAGCTGTTTTGACCTGGCTTTCGTTGTTTTTTCGTTCTTGGTGGGCTGGATGCCTGGATCTTGAAGGAGGCGAATCTTGTATGTTGTTGGGCTGTGCTGTGCTAAGTTGTACTGTGTGTGGCTAGCCAGTTTAAAAAGGATATATTTTGTTTTTGCCCTTTTGGTAATTATTAGATTCTCTTAAAATGTTGTTTGTTGTTTAGAAAGTTAAGTGAACATATGTGTGCGTAATGTGTTTGAAGTATTTGGTTTGGTTTAGAGGATTTACCCTGTTTCTGATCCGATTGGTTAATTCAGTTGTCCAACTCTCCAATAGTATGTGCTATGTCTTTCAGTCTGTTTCACATTATTGATTGAAAACATCTGTGAAGAGTTAGCTAAGTTCTCATTCTTTGTAAAATCTTATGATGATCATGGTATGCTTGTCTGCTTTCCATATAGAGGAGTCGTTCAAGTTATTCTCTGGCTCCTGCTTAACTGTGTCCGTTTGCTATATCTGGTGACATTTTTAGTTATCTTAGATTTTTGCTAGTTAGTTCTGTGGTTTGATGAAGGGGAGCCTTGGCACACCGGTAAAGGTGTTGCCATGTGATCGATAGGTCACGGGTTCAAGTCCTGGGAGCAGCCTCTTGTCCAAAAAGTGACAAGGGAAGGCTTGCCCTCTATACACCCTAGTGGTGGGACCCTTCCCCGGACCCCGGCTTTGCGGGGACGCCAATGTGCCGGGCTGCCCTTTTTTTTTTAAATTTCTGTGGTTTGATGACTGCTGGATCTATGCACATTTTTAACTCTTCTTCTATATCACCCTAATGTGGACTAGGAATTGTGGAGTTCCCCTTGCATATTAAGTTTAAAAGGCAGTCAAGACATAGTTTAGAACTAGGAATACTTCAGTGTTTAACATTCTATATTGACCCTAGTATTGGGGAATCTATGGCTCTTACATGAAACCCTAGAACAATTGTTGAAATTGTAGTATATTGGACAAGTGGGCTTCAAGAGTTGAGGACTGGTTACTGAATTTTGTAAATGATAACATATCCGAGGTAGATACCAAGATACCAATTCTTACATAGTTGCAGATGTGGGTAACATGAGTGGAACTTGATAATTCATTGGGGCTTTACCTGCTACTAGCCCAATTAAACGGGAGTAATTATGTATTGGCTTTTAGATCTATTTGAAGATTACAAGCCATATCACCTTTTTCATCATTTTGGCCATTCTTTCTGCTACTTCAGCATGAAGCTGAGAGTATCAGTTTAGATCCATGGTTTTCAAAGCAATACCAGATGTGAGAGTCATGGGTGAACAGTTATTGTAATGGACTTGGCAAGTTGTGGTTGTGTAGGTTCTCAAGGAGTTAAAAAAGGAACATTGCAACTGATAATTGCTAGGTCTTGGATGTGGTTCAGCGAGTATATTATTCATATGTTAGTCTAAGAGGGTTCAATTCTCATTTGTTTTATGACTAAGCCAACCATAAACGCTCTCTCAAGATTGGTTTTTATAGGTGGTATGCTTTTTAGTGTTAACTTCATATGACATTAACTTCTTACAATGACTGGATATTTTGTGGTAGTTATCCAGTTATCTGGTCTCGTTGAGTCTGGAAATATCTGAAACTAGTGGAGGTTTTGGTATGTGTTACTTGTGAATAGGTAGACTGCTTTCCTGCTTGGTCAAGACTTAGTTAGCCTTTGACTTAGTTTGAAATGCTAACTTCTCTGTTATGTGCCTTTCTGGTTTATGTATGTGCTGAAACTTACATTTCTGTTGAGTTATAGATTCCACTGCTTGTCTCATGAAGGGTTGTAAAACTCGGTGTTCTGACTGCTGCATGCATGCGACTTCTTCACTGTTGTCCCAATCTGAAATTCTAATTGACCCCTTATGACCAGTTTATATACGGCTTCATATGTGACGTAACGTGGCTAACTCATATGTGACGTTGTCGACAGCAGTAATCGTACTTTGATCTTGTTGTATCTGACTGGTCCCTTGAGCTCCTTCCTAGAGCTGCTTTGGAGCATCCTCCCACTCTCCCAGAGGGCCAGAGCTTCTTTGGCAGGTGAGGAAGATTTCACATGTTAAAATTCAGACTGCTTTTATTTGCTTCTCTGTTGCGAGTCATAGTTTCTGGTAATGCTTGTCGAGGGTGAAAGTCTGAACATGTAGCTGATTGTGTGATCTAGGTAGGTGCATTCTTGACACCCAAGTGATCCATGTTAAGCGCATATAGTGACCAGAACCCTCGTCAGACTTGTAAATTAACTGTATGATCCGTCTAAACCTTCATAATTTTCCTGCATAACTAGTTCATACTTGCCATTTCAAATGCCTGTTATCCTGAGCATTTTTCCTGGTAAATGAATAGTGTTATTGAATTATTATATTCGATTTCGATGCGATTATATCCAGTTGAAGCTGTCTTGAGTCATGCTTATAGTTGCATCAAAGTGTTTCACATGTATTCAGTTGATTTGTTGTGCGGTCTTTAATTTCTCATCTTTAACTACAAGTAAAGCTGGCCCTTTTGAGCTGATGTTTGTTAAATTCTATCACTTTGAAGCATGACCAAAGTAATAAGCCTGGAGTTTGGGTGTCTCGTAAAGGAGAGGACTAAGTTTAAAGGGGATAGCGTAGATTTTTTGGTCTGCTCATATGATTTTTATGCACGTGCCCACCTTTGTAGATTTTTAAAGCTTTTTCATGTCCGAGATTCTCTCCCCTTTTAATTACTTAGTTGGGATTAGGATGGTTTATGCTCTTTGCTCCGTTGGTAGCTTCAAAGCCTCCTAAACTGTTCCGCAGTTATTTGATCCTATGCTTTTGTCGGTTTGCTTGGAATCGGGGTAATTGTTGCTAGTGTATTAGAAAGATAACAAATGACAAAGGAGGTATTGATGGTGGTGGATAGAGGAGGGGGACGAAAGGAAACTTTTGCCCTCTTTTGTTTATTGTGGCCGTTATGACTCCAATAACAATCACACCAATCGGGTTGCCTTCCCAAGTCTCGCTGTAAATTTTGTTTGGAAAATGTTGCGGTTATAATTTTTAGGCTTTCTGGTAAATACTAGAGACGAGTGGAGTCACTAGTATGAAAGACGAGTAGTTTCCATAAACTTTTTGGTTAATGCATGCTAGTGCTAGAGAAGACCTAAACCAATGTATACTGAGCTGTTTCTTGCTTTTCTGCTTTAAATACGAGATCACGGCAATGGCATGATGCTGGACTTGGTAATAATGGTGATTTTGGACGTCTTTCTTGGTACGTCATGCTTTCTAGCAACTTGAACACCGACGTCCTCCACAACAAAAAGAAAAGGCATCATAAACACCAGCTTGTAAGATACGCCACTTGAAACAGTCGGCAATTGGTACTTCCATAAGATATGTTTCCCTTGTTGAGCCAACGTGTAACTTGTAAGTTGTATGGGAAGTACAACGTACGTCTGCAATACAGGTTCGGGCCATGTGGACACCAGCGTTAGTTGAACAGATATAGGAAGGGGAAATGTATATAATATTGACAATCTAAGGAATGGAGAGGATACTCGAGAATAATAGCTAAGTCCTTTTTTTTTTTTTTTTTTTTTTTTGACGGGAGAATAATAGCTAATTTCTTGAATAGGGTTATAAATACCGTTTACCCGAGTAACAATTATGTTGTGGAAGTCACACCTCTAACATTAACGTCAAACGAGATGAATACATGACTACTAAACCATGTCTTTGACTAAGTACTATGTTTACGGTGAAACTTATTCGAAATTTTCTTCCTCTGTAATTAATGATCTTGAATGGTAATAATACGAAAATCCAACCACGCCGTATTACAAAATAAGTTGGGGGTATTTCGAAGGGAAGTACTTTGTTTATCAAGCTATTAATTTAGTTTGAACTTACCTTATATGTTAAATCAAATGTTCGCGTCAAATCAAACATTAACGAGCCAAAAGAACGAAAAACAAATGAAAGGCGTATAAACTATAAAGCCAATGTGTTAAAATCCCAAGACCTGCGGAGCCTATAAATAGCACAAATGCACTAGTTCACACTTTTCTTTTCAGTTCTCACGCTTTCACTCATTACTCACCAATCTTTCATTTGGCCCTCCAACACGAGCGGCTGCCCGTCAGCTCATCTGGTCTGTTCTATCTCTACTACAGGTACTAATTTCTTTGTTTTCCATTTCGTAGCAAATTATCAACAATTCCAAGCATTTTTGTTCACTTGATGAAATGCTAGTGTTATATACGCAACCGGCAACCTTCCAAGATTTTCACTAATATTTTTGATGTGATTGTTAGAATTGCATGTCGTAAATTCGTAATCTACCTTATAGGCAGAATTTTGAACCTTTTTGGGTAGTCGGTGCATCCCAGGCTTACCGTCTATCTTTACTGTTTCGCCTATCCGTTCTGTGTGGATGCTTAATTCTGTCCTGGATTCCTTTGTACAACTTAAAGTTGAAACTACCATGTTGTATGTTTGTTCTGACAGCAGGGGCAGAATTTGTTAATTTGTGAGCTTTTATAAACAAAAATGCCATGCCAGACTGCATATCCACCTGTGGGAGACAAAGAATCATTTGAAGAGGTAGATCCTACTGGTCGATTTGGCCGGTACGATGACCTGCTCGGTGCAGGAGCCATGAAGAAAGTGTACAGGGCATTTGATCAGGAGGAAGGAATAGAGGTTGCCTGGAATCAGGTCAAGCTCAGGAACTTCTGCAATGATCATGCAGCAATCGACCGACTTTTCTCAGAAGTAAAGTTACTGAGCAGGCTCAGGAACAATAACATCATTGGTCTGTACCATGTTTGGAGGGACGGGGAGCGTAACACATTGAACTTCATTACTGAGATCTGTACATCAGGAAATTTGAGAGAGTACAGGAAGAAACACCGTCAAGTATCACTCAAAGCCTTGAAGAAGTGGGGTAAGCAGTTGCTCAAGGGTCTGGATTATCTTCATACTCATGAACCTTGCATCATTCACCGGGATCTCAATTGCAGCAACGTCTTCATTAATGGAAATGTCGGCGAGGTGTGTTTTCTTTCACTGTTTGCTTGAATTTCGCTAACCAGTTTCCGTGTGTATAGTAAACTCTGCCAACTCTATGGAAAACTCAAATTCGAGGGTTTCTGATCCGTTTATGGGGGTGTATTGTTTATTTATCATGCAGGTTAAAATTGGTGACTTTGGGTTGGCAGCAATAACAGGGAAGAGTCATGTAGCACACTCGATTTTGGGGACACCAGAGTACATGGCGCCAGAGCTGTATGAAGAAGACTATACAGAGATGGTGGACATATACTCGTTTGGGATGTGTTTGCTCGAGATGGTGACAATGGAGATACCTTACAGCGAGTGCGACAGCATTGGCAAGATATACAAGAAGGTAACATCAGGGATTAAGCCTAACTCGCTCAACAAGGTGAAAGACCCGGCAGTGAAGGCCTTCATTGACAAGTGCATTGCAAAGCCCAGGGCAAGGCCGTCTGCTGCTGAACTCCTCAAAGACCCATTTTTCGCTGAAATAGTTGATGATGAAGATGTTGATAATATTAACAACTCTTCTTGAACAAAGGTCTTTCTTGGTTGACTAAACTTGTTCATGAAGCTGGTAATATATCATTTCAAGTGTCCTAATTGTATTCAAGTACGCCTAAGAGATCAGATCAGAGTATTCTTTTCCTGTTTATATTAGCAACTAGTTATTATAGGCTTATAGCTGTTATTGTAATTTGTGTTGATATTATTGATAAGACTTGGGAAAGGCAGAGTTGTGGCAAGGATGTATCATTATTGTTCTCTGAAATTATGTTCTTTCACTCACATTCTTGCAGAAATCATCATCCATTATTTCTAGTTTAAGAACTGTTTGGGTTGTAATCTAAAGAGTATAGACTTCTAGGTAAATACTATATCGAGACGAGTACTTTTTGTAAATCATAGCAATTCCAACTAACTCTCACTTGCACTACAATTGTTTATCATTAGTTACCCTTTTGTCAAATTATCTCGATAAAAAAACAATCGACATAATATGTAACTATAGTTTAATCATACTTTGAGAATGATTCGGGCAACAACTCTAAAAAATGGATGTAGTATCTTCCGAACTCTTGAGAAAATTTTGATCAAACAATGCAAAACGATCGACATTCAACTTATTCAAGCAAGTTAAGGTGTGCGTTCTAGTCTAGATGCACGAGTCGAGTTTTATTTTTTTGTGGTGCGAGTCGAGTTTTAATTCATTCAAGTCACTTGTAATCGGCTTAACTCAAGTTGCTAGAATTAACTATTGGTGTTCAAGCCCATGCTAATACCGGAGTGGCGAACTCAAGTCGAAGTATGCCCAATTCCATACCAGAGTGGCGGACTCAATCTATAACAATAGCTCTGTCTTATGGATTGTGTCTCAAACCCTACACTCCGTAAGTCCAAAACTCCTAACTAAGCTAGGATTCGGAAATTAATCCAATTGCCCAATTGGCTTACTTGAGTTAAACCCTAAAGACCCAAAATGGTGTCTATGCTATTGACCAAATCTAAAAAATACATTCACGACGTCTATAAAATACCCTAGTCCAAAGTAAGATATAAATCGGAGCTTATGTAGTAGAATTTCTCAACGAAACATCGTTTTTCTTTTTTGGTATAAGTATAACTACTTAAATAATGATTTCTTAGTACATTCCGCCACTTGAAAGTTGCTAGGTATTGACGCTTTGCGAAGGAGACTAGGATTTAAGGAGTGGGTAAAAAGTATAAATAAAAGTCTTCTAATCTCCTTGACCTTCTTTTTTTGGTTTCTGTTGCTACAGCAAAAAAAAAAAACCCTGAAGCTACAACAACTTCTGCGTCGACTTTCTTGTAAGTATTCTCTCTCTTTTTCTCGCTTTCAATTTTGTTACACTGCCTGCTAAATTATCATTCATTCATCAATTATCATGCATGCCATAGTAAGATTTATGAGTTCAATTTTCCATTATTATGCATGCCCTAGTACAATTTAAGGATTCGATTTTCGATTATTATGCTTGCCCTATTAAAATTTATGAATTCGATTTTCGATTATTATGCATACCCTATTAAAATTTATGGATTCGATTTTTGGTTATTATATATGTATGCCCTAGTAAAAGTTATGAATTCGATTTTTGGTTATTATATATGCATGCCCTAGTGAAATTTATGAATTTGATTTTCGATTATTGTGCGTGCCCTAGTAAAATTTATGAATTTGATTTTCGATTATTTTGCATAATTCGATATTCTATTTGCATACATGCCATATATAGTTGGATTTACGAAATTGATTTTCAATTATTACGCATACCCTAGTGAAAATTATGAATTCGTTTTGTTTAACGAGGTCACAAGTTCAAATTGCAGTCTTTAATCATTGATTCGTAAGAAATACGGTCATAGGCAGCTTTCAAGAATGTTATTATTAATACACAATAGTCAAGAAGAATTTCTAATGGACTAATCAATCTGCCAATCTATTTTATACAGTCGGAAGTTGAGATTGAATTGCGGAGTTCTTTGTTGGTTTGGGAAAGATGACATCAAACAAAATCTTTGACGGACCAGCGGGTGATCAAGAACCCTTCGAAGAGATGGACCCAAGTGGCCGATACGGCCGCTACGATAACCTTCTCGGCACCGGGGCAATGAAGAAGGTGTACAGAGCATTCGATCAGGAAGAAGGGATTGAGGTTGCTTGGAATCAGGTCAAATTGGCCATCTTCAGTGATGATCCTGAAGCAAGGGAGCGTCTTGACTCTGAAGTGAAGTTGCTGCAGAATCTCAAGAACAAGAACAAGAACATTATCAGAATGTTTCACTTTTGGGAGGATAAGGAACGCAACACCTTGAACTTCATCACTGAGGTCTGCACATCAGGAAACTTGAGGGAGTACAGGAAGAAACATCGTCGTGTTTCGATCAAAGCCTTGAAGAAGTGGTGTAAGCAGATGCTCAAGGGTTTGGACTATATTCATACTCATGAGCCTTGCATTATTCATAGGGATATCAACTGCAGCAATGTCTTCATTAACGGCAATCTCGGCGAGGTATATTCTCTAGAATGTCTCTTTGCCTGATGCTGATGCTTATAAATTTCTGTTCCTGTAACTTTTTGTCAGGTCTGGTTGACTGGTTATTTTCTTGAATTTTGCTAACCAGTGTACGGCTGTTCTGATTCAGATTAAAATTGGTGATTTTGGGTTGGCTACAGTAACAGGCAAGACTCGTGTCGCGCACTCTATGCTGGGGACGCCAGAGTACATGGCGCCAGAGATGTATGATGAAGAAGACTACACGGAGATGGTTGACATATACTCGTTTGGTTTCTGTCTGCTCGAGTTGGTCACAATGGAGATCCCTTACTGTGAGTGTGATTGCGTCCCCAAGATTTTCAAGAAAGTGACTGCTGGGGTGATGCCTAAGTCCCTTGAGAAGGTGAAAGATCCGGAGGTGAAGGCGTTCATACTGAAGTGTATTGGAAAGCCGAGGGAAAGGCCTTCTGCTGCTGAGTTACTCGAGGACCCCTTTTTCGATCAAGTTGTTGTTGATGAAGAGGATTGATGTTTGATGTATGTAGTTTAAATTCTTTTCTGGCATATGATTTGGTGCCTGTGCAGTTGCCCTTCCTAGAAGGTACGCTGTTCAGTCCAATGATGCTTTCAGCATGATTGGGGCTTTGTTTTTTTGTAAAGCTGCCCTGATTTTGTACACTATCAAATGGAATATATGAAGTACGTTTCAGTTTATACCGAACTCCCAATGACGTACTGTAAAAGTGTAAAATACTCTTCAGTATATGGACACTTCTTGCCTGCAGAACTGAAACTTCCTTCTGAACTGTGCTGGTTTCGAGCACAGTTTCCTCAGAGGCCATCTGCATCTGAGTATATCTGACTAAAACAAAGCTGCATTAGATTGGGGCCTTTGTTTTCTAGTAAAGCTGCTCTGACTCCCTGAGTTTGTACATGATTTTATTCTCTTCAAATCAATACATGGATTGGAGTACGTTTCAGTTTGCACAGAATTCCCAAACGATATAGTACTGTTGTACTGTTAACAGGCAGAAAAGTTAACAGAAATTCCTGCATATCAGTAAAACTGACTCCTTTCTGTTGCCCGACAAACAACAGTTGGCTGAACACATATTGCATGCCCTGCCAGTTTAATCGTGAAGACTCAAGAAGATTGACACTCAAACCAAGTCCACCAGTTGGGTACATGGGCACTTCTTGCCTGCAGAACTGAATGTTCCTTCTGATTGAAGTGTACTGGTTTCGATCACAGTTCCCTCAGAGGCCTTCAAGTTTATTGATCATTAGGATTATATACATTCAAACAGCATTAACCAGTTGATTACTCTGGAACCTTGGACAAATGTTGCCTTGTTGCCTGCACAGTGCACAACTACATTTTTCTGAATTCTACTGGTTTCGAGCACAGTACATCCAATGCCAAGAAGCCATCAACAGATTAATCACTGGCTGTAGCGTGGTAAAGGTGTATATCAATGGTTTGTTTCGCATATTATCAGTGGTAACAAAGTGGTTTATATACTTCTCTATCTTTGCATCTATTAGCGAATTGGCAGTTTGGCGCACACCCATGCAATCTTCATGTAAACAATCATATCACAACTTTCATTTGTATTGGCATGTCATATACTTTTCATTGCTCACTGTAGAATTACTCAGGACTGCACACATTGTGAACATGCAATTGTAACCTTAATCAGGGAGGGAAGGAAAAAAGAAGTAAAATCTGAGCAATAAGACGTGTTTTTGGAGCTTTTAACGAAATTGATAATTTGCCTGCTACATTAAGCAAGTACAAGGGCTTGAATGAGCCAATGTCGAAAATTCAACGAGTCACATCCTAGACAGCCCTCAAAGACTTGAACAAACGCACTGAATTACTTGGTAAAATCTACTTAAAAGTTAAAACCACACACTATTCTATCTACAGTGAAGGTTATTTATAGATAACCCTCTATTTATACAATTATATCGAGAGATATAATCGAGTTCATCTGTTCATGAACTAACACAAGTTTCCTGCAGAACTGGAATTTCCTGGTGAACTTTAACAGTAGTTTCAATCACAGCCCTTGTAACACCAGACACTTCCTGCCGATTCACATAATGAAGGCGGCAAACAGGCATATATGACTCAATTCCACCAATCAACTCCGTCTTAGTTTCCTCCGTCTTCCTCAGGGTGAAGAAGGCCTTCTTGCGACATATCTCGCACCTTGCTGTCAGTTTTGTTACAGTATCAGCAAGCGGTATTACATCCAGAACAGACCCAAAACTCCTCCTGCATCATAACATACACAAACAGATGAATCAATATTTTTACATAGTGGCCGCAAAACAAAATCAGATGTCTCATTGCGCGATTTTATACCTCAAGTAATCACCATCCAGGCCTGCAATGACAACTATCTTGCCGTCATCCTCAGCAGCAGTGCAGCAGAATTCATACAGGTCTCCAAAGAACTGCGCCTCGTCGATTCCAATCACATCAAGCTGTCATTCACAATCAATCAGTAAGAACACATAAGTGATCAATTTAATTAAGATAAGCATCTGAATAGTACTAAAACAGGAAAATTGTCAGAATTTCGATAAAATTACCTTGTCATAAGCCTCAAGGTCGAATTTCTCTTTGAAACAAGAGAGATTTGGCAAAGCCCAGCAGGGAAATTTGGCACCATCATGTGTCACAACTGAATCGATTGTGTATCGGTTATCTATGCTTGATTTTATCATTGCCACATTCCTTCATTATACAAATGAAATCAAAATCACTATAATCAGAATCATTTAATTACTAATCATTCCAAATATCCCAAATATTTACCCTTTTACCACAAAACTACCAAAGAATTAACCATGCTACAGCCATACAATTAAATATTTACCCTTTTATCATATCAAATGTTCAATCCCCAAAACGGTCCACCCAGTAAAAACAATTTACTAACAGAGTAAAAAAGTTACACCATACACCTAAAACAATTACCCTTTTATTATAGCCAATTTATAATCCCCAGATCTAACTCAAAGGAGTTTACACAGTAAAAATAAAATTACTAACAGGGTAAAAAGTAATAAAGGAATAAAGTAAAGGGAATTATGGAATTACCTTCCGTTGGTGCTTTCGGATTCGACACGGCGAAGAAGGGCAGTGGTCTTACCGGCAAACATGGGTCCCACAATGACATGGATCTCACCGGGAACACCACCGGTTCTGCCGCCGTTGACGACGGTGGAGGTGAGGGTGGCGGGTGATTTGAAGGTAGACATTGAGGGGGAAACAAAGGCGTGGGAGGACAGAGAAAAAATGAGGAAGAAGAATTGATTTATGAGAAAAATATTGAGTGTAGGAATGTGAGGAATGAAGTCTTAGGTATATATAAATCGGAGAAAGGGTTTGTATTTGAGAGGTGTGTTGAGGAAGCTTTGTGAATTTGTCTTGTTTTGGGGGCGTTTTTGATTTTCGATCGTTTGAGTTTGGAGGGAAAAGAGGAGCTTTAAATTTTTCGGGTTTTTTGGGGGGGAAATTTTCAAATCACGAGGGCTTTTAAAATTTTCAGCGCTTTGTTTTTTTTTTTTTTTTTTCGAAATTTTGGTTTCAAATGTGAGTTTTCATTGGTTTGGACTTTTCGGAGTGATTCTTCTCCAGCACGCTTTTGACCTGATCTTTCCCTTTTTTTTTTTTTGACAAAATTAGGAAAACTAAATAATGTGCATATTTTTAAGTGCGAAATAGATATTACTTTTTTTGAGGGTTGAAATAGATATTACTTGCCGAAATTTTATATATTTTTATGCAACAGGTCTCCTGTGAGACGGGCCCAATATGATCAGACCCACTTCTAATTTATTAAAAATAAAAATGAAAAATGCTTTTAATAACTACT
>JBBYHQ010046694.1:0-32159 GCA_038382645.1 Spergularia azorica | reverse complement strand
GTGATTCTATATTTCTGAATTAATTGACATTTATACCCCTATCGCGCGCTGCGAATATGGAGCGTAGGATCTTGAGTGATGAATGGCTGAGATGAAGACTCACGGACTCATCTAACCCTATAGAACTCACTTGAACCTATTTCTATATATATATATATATATATATATATATATATATATATATTAAATAAGGAAAGAAATAGTATTGGTAACTCTTTAGCTTATAAGAAAAGGAAACTCATCAACAACAGTAAAAATAATTTTGCATTTAAAGTGCTCGGCCTCGGCCTAGGCCTTATGTGTCTTTTCAAACATTGAATTTTCCACCCCCCCTCTATCGTCAACCTCACTCTTCTTCCATCCAAACATTCGATCTCCCTCCGCCGGTCGATAATTGGTGAGAAATTAACAAATCGACGATGGCGGTCGATCATTACGGTGTTTTGGGATTATCGTCTGGGATCGAAGGCGCGAAATTAAGCAATGAAGAGATTAAAAAGTGTTACAAACGAAAACTACTCGAGGTTCATCCCGATAAGGGTAAGACCAAGTCCGCCGAGGATTTCATAGCAGTCAAATCCTCGTACGAAGTGCTAATGAACAGGAAAAAGCGGAAGAAATTAGACAAAGAATTGCAAAAAGAGCAAGAGCGGAAGAAATTGCAAAAAGAGCGAGAGCGGAAGAAATTAGAAGAAGAATTGCGAAAAGCGCAAGAGCGGATGGAATTATTAGAAATGTTGCGTAAACAGGAAGAAGAGAAGAAGCAACAGCGGGTGAAATCAGCCGAATTGCGAGAACAAATGCGGATAAAAACTGAATTTGATAGCGTTTCCAGGTCGATGCAATTTAAAAAGATTGCGGCTGAGGCGAAGAATAAGAAAGCGCAGGAGCAGGCGGAGGCAGCTCGGGTTGCGGCCTTTGAGGCGAATAAGAGAGCAACTTATTTGGCTGTTGACAAATTTGCGACCGAGTTGGAGATGAAGATAGCCCGAGAGCAGGCCGAGGCAGCTACGGTTGCTGCCATGGAGGCGAATAAGAGAGCCGAGGAGCTTGCCGAGGAAGCTAGGGTTGCGGCCCGGGAAGCTTTGGCTGCTTCTGATTTTCCAAGTTTCATGGACCAATACCGGACCAAACTCCGAAGCCAATCCCAAAGCTGATGTCGACGATTCTAACAAATTTCAATAATTAAGTCTGCTGATTTAGGGAAATTTTGCTTAATTTTGTTCTTGGTATATGTTGATAATATGGAGTAGCTAGTATCTTTTTCTGATCAAGAAATTTTGTATAGGTAGTCTAGTTATTAGTGAACTAATTACTAATGATCTGAAGAAAGTTTATGAGGAATTAATTGGTTTAACATTTTGTTATTGTTTTGTACTTTGGTATGGTCTCTAGCTATATGTTATGGTCTTCCTAAAGCAGAAAGATCTCCTAATGCAGAAAGATCTCGACTAAGGGCTTGTTTGATTGGATGTCCAAGTCATAAAAATGACGATTTAGAAATTAAACCGTAGGCATAAAAATGACGATTTAGAAACTAAACTGTAGGAAGTTGTTTACTAAATTAATTATTGTATTTCTGCTGATAAGTTAGATGATACCCTGGAGAAAAGGGTCACCAAACTTTTTTCCTTCCTTGTAACGCTTACCTTTCTAAACAAAAAGGTTATTTAGTGTTCTGCAGTGCATCGCATGAACGGTAAAAAAAGATGTAGGATAGACTTGGAACAAAGTAGTTCACTGTTCACATTTTGAAGCCTAGCTTCATCAAATTCCTACTCCTGTCTCAAAACCAAACCAAGTGGATTTTTTAATCTGCCTGTTAAGTTTGCTTTTTCTGTTGGACATTTAGGGGCACTACAGTGCTAGTTCTGTTTTGTGCGTAGGTGATCCATCCAACTCTAAAAAAGAAGATTTGTACAACATAGAGTATAAGGGTTGCGTACATCAGACACCCCCATACCTCGCCCTGGCCTGTGGTGGTGGTGGTGTTGTTGCATTGCGGCATTACTACATTAGTGTATGTAGCTGACTGATGTTTTGAACCAAAGGCTTAGAATGAGACATGGTGCATGCAACAACAATTGTTTTGATCTTCGCGTGGAGTCTGGTAACAAAATAATGGTTGTGGAAACAAATTTTGCAAATTACTCCAATATCGTTAATTATGTCGTTTGCCTTTTCCTCGTCGAGTTACACGGATCTGTATCAATTACATAATTTTGATGGTATTGTATGTTATAATTCTCAATGTAAGTTCACACCGTTTGACAGTTGTATGTATGAATGAATTTCCATTTTCTTAAAAAAAAATTATTCACATGCACTAAAAAAGAATTAATCCACATACCTCGCTCAAACCACGAAAAAAAAAATTAATCGACTTCTAGAGAAGCCATAGATTGCTTGCAATGCGCTATTGCTTCCTTCAATTTCTCGTCACTCTCATTGTTCTTGTTGGAACCGGAACAATTATCATTAGAATTAAACCCACGAATTTTCTTCTTCTTCTTCTTCTCTTTCTCCTTCTTATGCCTTTGCTTTTTTGGCCTAAAACACGGCATGCAACCGGACCCAATACCGTAACACATAATCAACTTAACCAAGTACGGCACCCCCGTTCTCAAGCCCGAAGAAGTAGAGTCATCATCACTCGGAGATGATGCTTTACTAGACTTCCCCTCCATCACCCTTGTCGTGTCGTGTGGAGGCGACAACGACAAGGGTGATGATGGATTGGAGGGCATCGATATAGGCGATCCCTCCGAACAAGACTCGAATTTTGAAGGAGTCGTAGCAGGAGTTGAACTCGAACTATTTGTTGTAGGATTGTTTTGCAAAGAATGTCTCGTGTTATTTGACGAACTCGTACGACTTTGATTGGTAGTGCACCCGATTTCTCTCGATGAATACGAACGTATTAGCTCCAATACCCATGAATCGTCTCCGTTATCGTACGTAAACCCTTGCCCTTCTGCTTCTTCCATGATATATTTAGATTTATCAAGTTCTAGATTATAACCTATGAATTATTATTATTGATCTTTAATTTGTTTTAATGGTGTTTTTTTTTTATTATGTTAGATTGCTACTTATTTGCTTGGTAATTGCTAGCTAAGCTAGATTATTGCACGAGACCTAATTTATATCGATGATGATCATTTTTATAATTGTAGCCATAAATAACTAAATATTTACTACTGTTAATAGGTGTCCTAGGCATAGTTGGAGTTCATTTTGGATGATATCGAGCTATACGAAATATCATTCCCACATCGAATAAGGTTCCAATTTCCTTGTTTAGTGACATTCCTATTTTAGTTTTGGGAGGAAATATGATTTTTCCTTGAGATTTTTAATTGCTCTGCGATTTTTAAAATCAAAATCAATGGTTTTGCATATAGCGTGTAGAGTACACTATTCCATAGATCGACCACCCAATTAATTTTAGTAGCTATCGTAATTTTATCTACGATTACTGCTAGTGTTAATTTTACTGCCGCAAACACGCTAATTGTATTATGGTTTCTTGTTTCTACCTGTAGTAGTCTCGGCCTCAAACCCGTCCTCAATTGTCAAAGGAGTCGTGATCGAATTAGACATAATTCCTTGGGAGTTGGGCGCCCTAGTAATAATTGGTCAATCGTCAACACCATTTCGGGCAATAATAAAATGTGATTTTTCTAACGTACGTGTGCCCATAGGGCGGCACATGATAAAACTCCATGAATGACGTAGATCACAAATTAAGACCACATGAATGACATGATCACAAAATTACATTTCTGATCTAAAACGTGATTAAAGTTGACTTAACACAAACAAACACACAATACTATTATTAAAAAGCTTAGTCTTCACACGTACGTAGACTTAGTACAACCCAATTATGCACGAATATGATTTAAATTTGATAGTCTGCAACGTAACTTTGTTGCTCCTTGACTTCATGCTTAGCCTCCTTCTCATAGTGTTCATGGAAGGCGAAGCCGCCGGCAGCCACACCAATCGCGGCAGCAATTCCCTCAGCCACCTTGTGCTTGTGCTCGTTCTCTGGGTCCTTCTTCGCCTCGTGCTTTTCGTGCTGCGTTTTCAAATTTTCAGTACTCAATTTACAATATATATGGGCCTATGCTATAACTAACTATATAATACTCCCTTTGTTCCTTTGAGTTCTTTACACTTAGGCTTATTTGGCTTGTTTCATTTGATTCTTTACACTTCTATTTTTCCATAGTTTTTTGCCCAAATAATGACTATTTTAACCTTACTTTTTCTGCAAACCAATTTTTAACCCACATAATGACCCACTAACCTAATATTAAATTATTAAGCAACTCATTAATCCTAATTAATACTACCAACTCACAACCATAAACACAACCACAACCACCACCCTTGCCGTCAACATCACCAACACCACCACCACCACTATATCAACGAGAAGGGAGAAATAACGTGGGGAAGATGGGTCAGTGAGAGAGAAACAAAGGAGAGCGGCCGTGAGAGAAGAGAGGGATCGGAGACAAGAGGTGGCGAGGGAGATCGAAGACAAGAGCTCGCGAGGGAGGCGAGAGAGATTGCCGGTGAGGGAGGCAAAAAAGATCGTCGACGAGGGAGGTAGATAATAGATCGTCGACGAGGGAGGTAGATAAGAAAGTCGAAGAGAGAGGGAGAGATCGGCGTCAGATCTACGACGTCGGTGGTGGTAGGGGTCGCGGGTTGGAGAAAGAAGAGACCCGTGGAAGAGCATCTCAGTGAGGGAGATGACTGCGCGCGGTCATGTTACGGTTGGGGCGACGTCGCGGAGATCTTGTCCGTGGGGCAGTTGCCGGTTGGGTTACATCACCGGCGGGTTGGGGCTGAGGTTGGTGGTGAGGAGAGAGAACATGATGGATGATTAGTGGGTTAATTGATTTATTAGTTACACTCTCTCTCCTCTAATACACTCACTCTCTGCATTCCTTAGTTTTTGTGCCCAAAAAATGTGTAAAGAACTAAGTGGAACGGAGGGAGTACATTGTATTATTATCTTGTCTATAATAATAAGTGCAAACTCATGTCACTATAGACACAAACCTAATCTGATGCTATCCGAATAAGAAATGAAAAAGTTATGAGATACGAAATTGACACGACCCAAATTCAATACAAATAACTCATTTATCAAGACACGACTATGGCCCTGTAAGGCTGTAACCTAAGGACGCTGAAACCCTTTTTAGTTTATGCTTATCTATGCTACCCGTTTCGAAAAAGTCTACGAAATGGTATTATGAGGTCATAGGGAAGATATAAAATAGATTTAAATGTTAAATATATAAATTTATTATCACTAGATGACGCAACATCTTTCTGATAAAAACGGGAAAAGAAAGTTACCAGAGCATAGATTCCGGCACCAATGGCAGCAGCTTCGCCAAGGTGCTCAAGGTGCTTGTGGTGCTTCAACACCTGTTCCGAGTCCTTCGGCTCCTCTTCCCCCTCGTCCTTGTGGTGGAAGAGATGGTGGTGGTGCTTCTGCTCCTCCTCTGCCATATGTTATTAACTAGTATAATCAGCAAATAAAACTAAAATTATATAATTTTGTAATTAACTAGCAAATGTTAGCTTGGATTAGCCTATGATGATATTGATCAACTTATATCTATATATAGCCATATAGGTGTGTAGGAGGCCTATATAAGTTGATAATATACTCCAATTGTCAAATTGTTTGTCAAGTGTAATTAAATAAATTTGTTGATCCATTATTAGTACCATTCACGATTTATCCACGCTTTTACAGTTTTACTCATGGTCACCACAAATTTAAAAAAAAAAAAAAAGTTATTATAAGTAGACCGGAGTAAGTCAACTTTAATTTGAGACTGTATTTCAATAGAGACTACTCCATTTTACTATTTTTTGGTGATCTATCGTTTTACTTCTGTGATTTCTACACTTGATTAGCATTCGTGATTTGTAAATGAGTTATGTGTAAGTTATGGTTGATGTTATATTGGTGGGTATATACTTTTCTTTTTTTTTTAAATTACAAGCAATGCAATAAAACAGCAAACTAAAGCCCAAATTCATAGGAATAAATTGAAAATCACAAACCATGTAAAAGGTACATGTCCCTCTCCATGTACCCCTCAAATCACATTCTAACATTCCATTATTTTGATTTTTAAAGATATAGTATTTCTTCGGAAAGATTTTTGAAATGTAAAAATGTGATTAGAGGGGTAAATGGAGCAGTATAGGAAAGTGGTAAAAGTGATTCGCACTGATGTAAAACAGGCCACTTTGTAGAGCTTTAACATTTTAAGATGAGATTTTACAGAATCATAATTCAATTCAAGGGCTCGAAAATCTCACCAATCTTTAATAAAATACGATCCCGCTCATCAAACTAATTACGTGTGTAGTGTTTTTGTCATTTCTAAAGTTGGTAAATTATATCATGCGCTCGCGAGCACAAGGACTCACAATAGAGGAGTAGAGACCACACTTGAATGGATTTAAATTATTTTAAGTGTGGTCCCTACTTTTCAATTGTGAGAGAACTACCATATTCACGGGAGCATGGTATAAGCATTGTCTAAAGTTTACCAGTAATTGGCAATTGCCATACATGATATTTGGAACAAAATACTTCTCAATTAAGCATAACAATTTCTGCATGTTGGCCAGGAAATGGATTACTCCATGGAAATGGAATGGCACTAATATATGATTTCCCGTCACATCTGAAAAAAGTACTTACTAGTGGTAACTGGTAACGTCGTGGATGTTGGTCGACCAGGTCAAGTAATAGCGAAACGTAGTTTAATAGGAATGTATCTTTTTAATGTGATGTAATCTGATTTTAATATCTCTGAACTAATCTAATTTGATAGAATGACTCATAACTATTAATCTGATCAAAATTTGTTGAAAATTTGATTGAATTTCAACCAATTAGTATCAATTATGGACCAAATTCATTGATCGTTACGTGAATAATTCTGATCTATCTGATCTGATCTGATCTAAATGACTTTGATTTTATATAATTTGAATACTCTTTTTATTAATACATATCAAACAGGACCTAAGTAATTCGGAGTACATAATTTGATGATGTGATTAAAAGATACGATTTCTTCACTCAATATTGTTCGTTGCTGGGTAAAAATAATCAAACCACACACACACACACAAAAAAAAAAAAAAAAAAAAGGTTCTTCTGTATGAGTTCGTATCGTTTTCGCTTGTTTTATTTTTATGTTAATGATTTTTAAAACCTCTTACAACCGTGTTTCAATATTTTTTATCTTGTTTACATGACATTTTAAGTGTTTTAACCTATGCGATAGGGGTGAGCATAAAAACCCGATCTGGTTTAATGATCTGTATCCGATCCGCTACCCGGTTTAAATTACCCGAAAATTAGGGTAATAACTGGGTCGGGTACCCGATCCAGTTTTTTGAATGTATAACCGGGTAGGGTACAGGTTAGTAAAAAATACAAGCGGGTACCTGATTTTTGACCCGATTTACAATTAAATAAAAATATATAAAGAAATCTTACATTACTAACTTAAATAAAGAGATGTATATGGTGACATGTGACCTTATTACCGAGGGCATTGGTCTCGTAAGTTTAATATTGATTTTACTATTTCGTTGTTCTTGGTTCTATCTTATATGGTGATACGAGAGTGAATTTGAGCTTCTTAACTATCGTGCTCTTTCTAAGTAACAAGTATGACTTGTTTGTTGTAAGGCAAATTTTTATTGTTACGTGATGTATGAACCAATTTATTATGCTTTCTCGAACTTTAATAGGTCAAATCTTGACAATCGGAAATTAAGAAATTCAGATACGGGTGTACCCTATTTGCTCACCCCTAGGACTATATGACATATTCGAGAGAATTATTACAAGTGACGATTTATGTCAAGCCCAAATTAGTTCAATAAAACGGCTTTACTAGTTTGTATGTCCGGGTCGCGCCCGCGCTGTATAATAAATTAGCTTACTACCATAATCATCATAAATTATATTATTTTACATAAATTAGCTAATAATTTCTATATCATGTAATTAGTTAGTGTTATCCAATTAATAAATGTCGAGTGTTCCCTTGATTCCAAATTTTAACACCAGAAAAAGTGATGATCAACGAACTGGGAAAGTGTAAAAAAATGGTGGAAGAAATAGAATCCTCTGAAAATCAAAGGCAACACCAGAATAAATCTGATGATCCAACCCAGATTTTATCAAAGGAGAAGGAAGATGAACAAGTGCTCAAGTTCATGGATTCCCTCGACTCTTATGTCTCCTTACTCCACTCTCTCTCCTCCACTCTTCGCCAGGTTCCCCCCTCTTCATTTTTTTAAGTTGTTCTTTCTTTGTTATTCGGTGGTTTTTCAAATGGGTTTATGTTAGAATCGTGAATTATACTACAAGATTTCAAATGGGTTCTAATTAGTGAATACAGTATATGTTATTATGTGTGATTAGTTTTATTGGGTTTTCTTCTTGTAGAAGCTATGATATTGATGATGAAGAAGTTGATTATGCTTGTTTGAAGCCTACTTAGCTGTAATTAATTGTGTAATTACTGAATCAATGAGCAATTTGAGGGGGGGGGGCAAAATAGTTGCGATTTGGAACTGTGCAAGTTTACGGATTAATAAATTATTTTCTGCTCATTCGAAAAGTGGTTAAAGGAGATGCAAGATAAGAAGTGTTTGGCCTATGATTTTGCCATGTTGTGTATGTTGTGGATTTTGTTATTCTATGGCTTGTTTGACTTTGCCTAAATGGCTTGTTTTTTAGGGCTGGTTTGACTTTGCTAGTGCTCGTTACTCTATGGGAGCATCACGCGTCAATGGCGTTTTACTAGACCTTAAGGAGCATGCTGCTGCTACCTATCTCGAAGTAGGTATTGATGAAGGTGAATATTTTGATCTCTTGACTTAGCAATTCTGTTATTGAGTGTAACTTGGATCAAGTAAGAGTAGCTGGTGAAAATTTTGACTCATTTTGACTTGGGATGCAGAAATTTGGATGTGTAAGTGAGCAATCACGGCACATGGATGTATTTTTTATATCTGTTTCTGTCGGAAGAATTGATATGCTCGTAAAACTAGATATGAGTGTTCATGAAGCTATGGGAGTGCAACTGTCCTAAAGTTTGTGAACTTTGCTTCTCATGTTTTCGATAGAGATAACTTGGTTGTTAGAAAACTTAAGTGAGGTCAAGTAGACTTGTCGCTCCATAAACGACTATATAAGAAGGATCTAACTCATTTGGCGTTTGGAGTTTGGAGGTGAGGTATTAGAGTCCTGCTAGAAGCATATGCAGCCTTAGCCCAAAATGAAGCTGGAGAAACAACTCTGCCCCTAACATAAATTAGAAGAATGAACTTTATTTGGAAATATTAGAGATTATTGTTTGATCCAAATGCACCAGAAAACAGTCAGCACATCCACAGTATCAATGTTTTTTTTTTCCATATAGGAAAATTCATCTCTTTATTGGCGCCCAAGCCTAAAAACTTCTTATCTACACAAAAGAAAAACAAAAGCACTCTTCTGTTCTTGCCAAAGAGAATTTGCAAACTCACAATAAAAAGAATTTAGTTCTACTTTTGCTTCTCATAAATTTTGTAACTGCAAAGTTTGCCTCTTGAATTGATCATAATTAACTGTTTCGTTGATTTTATATAACTGTGGATGAGTTTCTAAGTGTATAGGAAATTTGGAGCTACAGGACTAGGTTTGTAATTTTTTTATTAAGACATGATTGTATCAGCTTAGTTTTTAAATATTTTGCCTTTAACACGCTTAAATCAGCTTCCACATCTTTCTTACTCACCGACTTCTTTTGTTATTTATTTCCCTCGTGTCTGATGTACTTTGTTGTTCGGGGGTGGGGGAGGGGATCCAGAGGAGTTGAGCTCAAGTTTACTTTTAGGTTTTGTGCTAGTGTTAAAGACTTAAAGCATCATCACAAAGATACTGTTTCTATTTTGTCATTCTTCTTACCCAATCGTAATGCTGAGATTAAGACACGACTAAAGTCTCCTAGATATATTTTTGCTTATATATTGATTGTTACATCTATTGCATGATCACAGAGCCACAATTTACGCTCTGCAAATGGGCATCCGTTGCTGAGGATTCAAGAGAGTCCAAAGATGGAGATAGTGGGTTAAAGCATACATCTAATATACGTCAGAGACACAAGGATACGCCTGAGCCTCCTGGTGATTAGATTTAGTTCCTCCTCATGAACAAGCTGTTGAATTTCTTTTGAAGTTCTATATGTTATTGTCTAGTGTAGATTTTTTACTAGTTTACCTAATTCTCTTTCTTTTGATTCCCTTGTAAAAGCTGAGGAGGATAGCTCTCAAACTGATGGATCAGAAGTTTATATTGCTGATCAAGTAAGTAGCCATACATCTTGAAGTTTCACTTCCTTTTGCTCCCGCTAATTGATTCATTTCTTTTAACAGCATGGAAAAGTAGATGTTATGGGAACAGATGTTTGGTCATCTAAATGACAAAGAATGAAAAAAAAATCCACTGCAACAAACGGCTTTTATGTGCACATAAAGTTAGGTATTGATTAATTATAAGCCGAAGGATCGTTGTCTCTCTCTTCATGCAAGTCAGGGGGGGGGGAAGCAATGTACCATTGACATTGCATGGAGTATTATACATTTATACTCTCATATTAAATGTGGGACTTGATTCTCGTTTTAAGTGAGCATCCATTTCACGTTACAAGCTCAGCAACTGAGACAATCTTCCTGAATCCATTTACTTCTTTGCATCTATTTGAGTTGATGCTGATTCTGTCTGTCTTCACATGGTGAACGTGTCCATGATACTGGAGGTCTTTGAGTACAGAGTTATAGACCTCCTGCATAGTATTTAACAAAGTCTTTTTAATCTTTAGATACAAAAGGAGAGGATTAAGAAACTTGCAGTTTTTGGCACATTAGTTTCTCACAAATTGCGATCTGCTCAATCATCATTTGAGACTGGTAAAGTTGGCTTCACTTAACCTTCATGTCTTCTTACATGTTCACTTCACTTATCGACATAACTGGTTTTATTCACGTAAGTATGTTCCTATCTGGTTGCATGCAGCCCTGGAAACACTGGTAGAAATAGCAAATGTGAGGGCATCAATGTTATCTTCTTTTGATAAAGTACGGGAAAATGTGATCGATGTGAGTGGTGTCAAAAATTAGGGCAAGCCACTTGGTTTCACTTTCAAATGCAGAAGGTTGGTTGATTTACAATGTTAAGCACCTTTGTTATGTAGATTCTTTTGCTGAGTTCCTAGATACACGTTGCTTTGTGTTCCTTGAATAGTTTGCTTTTACATCCGTTATGTATTTTTTTGAATTCGCATAACTGTGTGTATGTTTCCCCGATCCTGAGGAAACTTGGTTTTTCAGTTTTCCTACTGAAAAACCATGACCTGCGGAGAAGTGAGGTACAGCCGTAGGGTGAGTGTAAAGAAACATGTCGACACTCAAAACAAAATATTGCATCTTGTTTGTTTTGGTTGTAGTAGACATTGACTTAGAAGTTTCTTGAAAATTGAAATGCTGTTAAAATCTTGCTTGAGACGTGTTGGCCTTAAAGAGACAGTTGTCTTTTTCCTTCCTAATTCAGCTAATTATCAAATCTATCCCTTTTTTTATTTTATTTTTATTTTTTTTGGTAAACTCTTCCCATTGACAATTTTGCATGGCCCAACATTTAGTGTTGAAGTTGATTGAAGTCCTCTTGACTGTAGAAGCTGGAGGACTGCCGAAACAATAGTCCAATTTGCTTTGCAATTGCTGTTGGGAAATGGGGATGATACTGCATTTCCAGCAGTCCATGTTATGCCCAACTTTTCCCGTTGGGAAACGGGTGATGATACTGCCTATAGAAAAGAAATATGACAGTCCATCCATGTTACGCTCAAGCATTAATTTTGATGTAGTAAAAGCAAACTTACCCTTGTGTTTTAGCTTTGACATTTTTTTTTCTCTCTGTTCATATTTCGTTCGACTAGAAGTTTTGATGTTGCAAGCACACAAATGCCCTTTGTTTGTGGTTTTGCTATGAAAGCGTCTCTTTTCTTCAGCTACTCTCTTTTGCCTCAGTTTGTCTCTTTCTACTTTTTTTTTTTTTTTTTTTTTTGGATGAGGTTCTTTAACATAAAATTTTACTGATTAAAATTACCACCTTTGCCTTGACCCGACTATTTATCCTTCTAGCTCGTACTATTAATTTCCTTATCTGCCTACATAAAAAGTACTCGTATATTCTTGGCATGCCACTTAAACTTAGCTTCATTATCTGGCACTAGTACTTAGATCTCCTTATTTACGTTCTGATCCCTGTCTCTCTTTCAAAGTCTTGATTTTTCTTGTTTCCACTCCTATCTATTTACTTTTAACAACAAGAGAATGATCATTTCTATTATGTAGTACAAACCTGTATATATACAGACGCCAGAGTTTTAGCACATCTATTTTCTAAAACATGACGTTATCACTCATGAAGTCATGTTACATGACTTAAAAACTTCAGTTTCTTGCCTAATGGCTATGATCGTGCCATGTATGCCATGCATAATGCCAATAGGAGGTAGACAGATTAGTATCTAAGCTATTAGCTCCCTGAGAAACTCAGGCTGGGAGCTATGAAATGTAGTTTTTGTTTCTTGATAGACGGGACTTTAGCTCGGCTTCGTAGTACTTGAGAGTTAGATACTTTGTTATACTAAACCGTGTTTGGCCTAGTAGGTCTAGCTTTGTAAATCTGCTCTAGAAGTTTGATCAAGGTGGTACCCAGTCGGTAACTTTCGAGTGTTTAGCTCAAGGTTCCACCTCTATTACATTCTCCTTTGCCTAAAATGGTTTTATCACAACAAATTTCCGGAAGGATTGGCTGCCCTGCTCCCTATCACTAAAGCTTATCGTCTTTTGCTAGGTTGCTTGATCGACTGGAGGGCTTGCCCTACAAGACATGAACCCATGGATGACATGATAAAAAACTCCCCTCTGCGTAGAAGGCATCAAACAGGGCTAGGAAGTTCAGTATCTTGAAAGGCAGGGGATGCACTTTCCGCGTGATCGCACCCACTTCTTCACCAGTTCCTTTAGCATATAATGTTTTACCATGACATCCATGTACCACTGAGTTCGTACTCTTATAGTGCAAACAATTAAGAGAGGACCTTTGTCAGTATTGTCACTGTACCGCGAGCATTGGACTCACTTGTCTTCAGTTTGTAAGAATGCAGAACATGTTTTTGAATGAGATTTCTTTACCGAATCCAATTTGCTTGAAATAATGATGTATACAGTTTCATGGCTCACCTCCATTGGTCCAATTAAGTTGCTACTCACACAAGAGATCCAGCAGAACTCATGTAAGTCATGAAATTTGATGGGTATGGACGTATGGTCGTATGGAAATATTAGTAGTACAAAAAGTATGAACCATTTCAATTTATAAGCACATCAAGTTTCCAAAGTGGGAATTGTTAGGCGTTGCACTGGAAGAGGACAACATGTATAACATGAATAACATTTACAACTAGTTATTGCGTCCGTGAAAACCACGCTCGAGACTGTTATACATCTCCTCTGCCTCTTTTCCTTGATTATAGTTTTAGGACATGTATGAGATACCTCAATTTCAATTGTTCGTTAGTATTTATTACCAATATTTTCGCTGTAAGTTTATTTGCACATGGCCAATTCGTGCGTTACAATCTTTTTTTTTTTTCTTTTGATAACCCAAACTTAACTTGACCCGTTATAGACCCTAATCGAACTTGGTCCGGTAATTATGTAATAACAATTCTAAATATTTAAACTTAAAGGGATGGTTTCTACAATATCCCTATAGTTTCCGACTTTTTCTGATAGTTCTATGATGCCCACATTTCCAAAAATGTCCCTGAGATTTGCGTTGCGGATTATTTTTAGGTAGCCTGACAATTATTATCACCGTTTTTTTAGGTAGCCTGACGGTCATGATGACATGATGCATTAGACTTAATTTCGGTTAAACGGAAATTCACTCCTAACGTGATTGGTGGTGCAGGATTTTTGGAGTTTAGATCTGTGTTTGTGTAGTTTATTAAAATCGAAGGACTTTATATGCACATTTTTGAGACACCATTAATTCAGTTGTGACTGAAAATGTATCACCGATAAATTTAGAAAGTCATGGTGGTGGGTGGGGCAATGCTTATACCATGCTCCCGGGAGCACAATGAGCATAATGGTCTTTCTCACAATAGAGAAATGGAGACCACACTTAAATAGATTTTAAATTATTTTAAGTGTGGTCCCTATTTCTCTATTGTGAGAAGAACCACCATGCTCATTGTGCTCCCGAGAGCATGATATAATTGGGGGGGTGTTGGAGGTTGTATACACGTAAAGGAACCGTAGAGGAGCCGGACTCTGAACGAACGGACTTCATTTCTTCGTCATTGACCTATAAAGGGGCTCTCAGCTCTCTACTACATGAGAAACTTCCTCAACAAGTTGCAGTGTCCTAAATTTGGCGCTTCCGCCCAAAATTTCAAACCCTCTCTAACTCCTTCCCGCCAAACCCAGCCAAATTCCCTTCCCTTGTTCTCCCAACCAAACCCCTCCACATTTCCCACCATCAACAACGATCAAAATGAAGCGTAAACCGACCCAGCAACCGCCGTTTTCGGGTTCGAAAAACCCAAAAAATGTGTACCACATCGGAGGAGTCCCGGTGGAGTTCCCTTACAAGCCGTACGGTACCCAATTAGCTTTCATGGGTCGGGTCATATCCACCCTTGATCGGGCCCAGCGTGACGGTCACTGCCACGCGCTCCTTGAGTCTCCCACCGGCACCGGAAAGTCGCTATCTCTCCTTTGCTCCGCCCTCGCTTGGCAGCGCCACCGTAAAAACAACCCTCTGCCGCAGCCGAAACCCGATCCCAGAGCCTCCTCTGATCCGCTCAATCACGGTGGAGGGTTTATCGCCGATGATTCCCAGCTCTCCGGTTTGTTTTGTTTTTCCCCCTTTTGTAAAACCCTAGGGTTTTGTTTGAATTTTTTTTTTTTTTTTTGAAGAAAATTGGAATTAGGGATTGGTGATTTGAGTAATTAGCGGGCAATTAATTGTTGATTGCGTACTAATTTTTCATCTTGATTAGCTGATTGTGAGAAATTTTGCATTCAATTTTTAGGGTTTTATGATTGCTGTGTATTTATGTATTTTTTTGGAGTATTGGAACTTCATGTTGATAAGTTGCATGATAGTTTAGTTTGTTGCTTTGGTAGAATATACCAATTGGAAAAATTCCTGTCTTTTTTTTTTTTTTTTGATAATTTAATCTTGAACGGAAATTTGGTCCCATATATATATGCTCCCAAATTGACTGGTGGTGCAGGATTTTTGGTGTTTAGATTTGGGTTTGTGTAGTTTATGAAAATCGAGGGACTTTATATGCACATTTAGGGGCACCATTGATCTGGTTGTGATTGAGATTGTATCACTGGTGATTCTAAAACATCATGGGTGCGGGGGATAGAGTGGAGGGGGGCGGGGGAGGGGGAGGTTGTATACGTAAAGGAAAAATCTCGTGTCATTTCCCGGGTTTTTTTTGGGAAGGGATACGAACTCCCCCCCTGGATGCCACTTTAAAGACCAAAACTTTTGGTCCATTAGAGAGAAGTTGTAAAAAAGAAAATTAGGAAGTAATGTTCAGTACTTTAGTTCATGTGCTTACTATGATGTTCTCAATTTATTAAGTTGAAATTTTTACCTGAATTTGTCGTGTAGGTGTTTGTTAATTTGAGAGAGGCTACTAGTTTAAGTCCTTGCTGCATATAATCTATTGGGTAGTTGTATGATTGCATAATCGTGTGTATGCTATCCTTTGTGAAGCAAGTATTGGTGCAGTTTTTGACATGTCTAACGACATATTTTGATGCAGAGACTCTTACACCAGATGCAGCTCCCCCTACAACAACTGAGAATCGTCAAAAGAAGAAAACAGTGCCTACAATATTTTATGCTTCGTAAGTGTTTCTGCGGTTTTGAATTTTGTTAGGGCTAGTGTCATTTTTCCTTATGTACCACCTATTAAATTCTGTAATCTTCTGTTCTAATGGCTAGTCTGCAAACACATTATTGAGCTTTACCAAATTGGTGAAGGATTTCACTAATTTCACTTGTCAAGACTCGTTTTCTTTCCGTGTTCAATCCTCATTAGCTGTAAAGGTTGTTTATAATTCCAGTGTTGGTCTTGGTATAATCATTTCCTGATAACGTTATTGCTGCAACAACAAACCAATGGTTTAGCAGTTAGCGGATTAGAGAAGGCTTTTAGTATATCTGTGAAGGATTCATCCGCACTGAATGTTGTGTTTTGGTCATCCTCAACTGTGAAAGTTATTGTTTTGCCTGCTTGTGTTGGACTTTTTTTTTTTTTTTTTTTTTTTTAGTACAAGACGAAAATAACACAAACTAACTACTATCTATTACATCCTCCCAAGGAGGAACAAGCACTTCTTTCACATTCTCAGTGCTGGCTGAATTCTGACATATTCCACAATGACTTGGGAGTATAGCAGTTCCGTCTGCACATCTTTTCAGTGGAGCCTCATTTTTAATCTCTTTGAAACCTCTTAGTTTTCCCTGAATTCGCATACGGACACCACAACTAAAGGACAAATATTAACTTATTGGAGATGGAACTTCACTCAACAGATGGAATTCCTATTCACTTTTTTTTTTTTTTTTTTTTTTTTTTTTTTTTTTACTTCTAAGTTTTACCAAGCATTTCTTCTCTAGATATGTTATCAATGGATATATACTCATGCAGTACGAGGTCCAAAGATCACTATGAACCATTCAAATGAAGGTTGTTTAATGTTGTTGCCTGTCCGCAATGGTGCCCTAGTTTGCCCTAGGGAATCTATCAGAACTATTTTTTTAATGCTCTGCCTTAGCTTTATGCTAAGGCAATTAGAGAAAATTAAAATATGTTCTAAAGTATATCAAATGTGGTCTTCATTTATGGAGGATGAAAAATTATAATTGTTGGAGTAGTTTATAATTTATTATTTTGAAATCCAATACCGTCAACAAAAAGGGGGAAAAGACAAATAACATAAAACTCTCTCTCCTCTCACCACCCTTTGCCCCAGGGTAATGATCTAGGGCAATAGATGCCCCTTCAATGCCCTTGTTGCCTCAAATAATTTTCTTTTTCTTTTTTTTAAACCCTTCGCCCTTGCCCTTGGTTCTAATACTATACCATTGTGGGTAGCCTAAGACTTGGTATGGCGCCCGTGTTCAACTTCCTTCCCTGCATATGCATGTAAGCTTCTGATATATTCTCTGGGACTACGTGAGTGTGTTTATAAGTTTAGACTCTGAATAGTTTTCACTGCTGTGTTTTTTCTGGTAGGAGGACTCATTCTCAGATCTCTCAAGTCATACGTGAGTACCGGAAGACAACTTACAGGGTTCCAATGGCTATTTTGGTAGGTCTGGCTTCCAGATATTTCATTTTTTTTTCCTGCCTAGTTCTGGTCGAATCTTGCTTCCACCTGGTGTAGTAAAGATAGCAAAAACGATTATTATCGGCTGATTAGGCCCTGCCTTTTTCACAACATTATTGGCACATAAATCTGACATTGGAAATGTGTCTATTTTGGCATCTTGCTTGGCTTTCTGTGCAAATGAAAGCCATTCATATATATATGCAAATGTTTTTATGTGAGGAAGTTATCATATCCATGTCTCAATAAAGCAGCACCCTGAGGCCTGAGCCAAAAAATGAACTTTCTGAATTCTAGTGTATTTTAATTTATGTAAGAGTGAAAGTTGTACTTTAGTATGAAAAATTTATGACACCAAGTTTGAATTCAGCTGCATACAATATTAAAGTTACACATTTGTTGTAATTAGCATTGTGATTTTTTTCATCATTCTCACGTATCCTTCCAGGCATCAAGAAAACATTATTGCACTAATGCACGGGTACGCAATGCAGAGAATCTAGATGAAGAGTGGTGAAGTCTCTTGAACCTAATATAGTTACTGTTGAAATCAATTCATACCTTCTTCTAATAAAGAGTAATGGCATCATTTTTTCTAACAGCAAATTACTTCTTGAAGACAAGGAAAATGGGTGTCCACAGTTCAAGTTAGTTATCAACCTTGATGATTCTTTGTTATTTTCCTTTTTGATAGTTAGCCTTGTATTGATGTCTTCACTTCTCCAATGCAGAAACGCACATAGGGTAAAATGCCATCCATCTGTTCAGAAAGGAGGTTGCAATGAGGCCCATGATATTGAAGATCTTGTAAAAGTTGGAAAAGCAGTAAAAGGTTTGTCCATTAGTGATGTTGCTCTTTTTAGCAGTCTTGCTTGCTTATTTCTCTAGAGATCTCCTCTGTGTTAAACTGAAATATCTGCTGTATCTTGTCATTTTTAGGTTGCTCATATTTTGCAGCACGAGCAATGGCTGATGATGCAAATATTGTATTTTGCCCCTACAGTTATATCATTAATCCAGTTATTCGGAGAGCAATGGAAGTGGATATCAAAGGAGCTGTTCTCATTCTCGACGAAGCCCAGTATGTCTTATAGTCTCTAATCAACTACCTTCTTTCTCTCTCTTGTTCAGTATGAACTCATTTCTTTGTGTCTTTCCAAATCAATCAGTCATGTTTAGGTTTATTCTTTTCTTTTCGATGAAAAGTAATAAATTCAGGTACTCCTGAACTGCCTGTTAGCAGTCAAGTGTTCACTGCTTTTCATTACATTTCCATCACCATGTCTCTAGGTGGAATTAAGTTGAATAGATAGATGCTCCCTGTATACTTTTGTCAAGTGTTATTACTTATTACCGTCTCATCTTTATTGGCTTGTCTTCGTGCTGCTACACAATTTGTTAATAAGTTTGATTGCTGACATTGCTCGTTTAAGAAAATTATTTGAATTTATAGCCTATGATCATGGTCAAGAGGGCCACAAATCAGTTGCATTAGGGATATTTAGGAACCAAAAAAATACAATATTAGCATCACCAATAAAGGTTATTTGTGTTGTAATCAATGACCTTGCTGACATTTGGCAGTAATATAGAGGACATTTCGCGTGAGGCTGGTAGCGTTGATGTTGATGAAGATGCTCTTCAAAGTAAGTGCATCAGGATCAGTTAGTATACAGTATCATGGCCATGTGTTCTTATGCTTGCATACTTGATGAAGAGCTGCAGGTGGAGCTAGGCCAACTCTGCGGTGGGGATGCTTTGACTTATCAACCTTTATATGAGATGGTGCAGGTGATTGTTTTATCATTTTGTCATATATATATAGGTGATCAATTCTGTTGTAGCACATGTATATATTATTACTGTACCACTTGATTATGTTTCTCTTGCCATTGACATGAGCTATACAATTGAAGGATATCTTAAGCCGGATGGAGCGCCGAAAAAGTTCCTTGGAAAAGCGTGAGTTTCAGCACTACTTTTCATGGTGAGTCAGCTTTTTTAAAATAGCTTGTAGCGTATATGTTCCTAATAGGATATGTAAATATGTAAATATGTACATATTTACATATCCTATTAGTTCTTTCCATCTTTGCCCCTCTAATTATTGTTGGAGGAAGTTATAAAGAGAATGGTCACATACTCACATTGGCTGCTGTCTTAATATATTTTTTACATTTTTCCTGACTACATTGTGCATAAATCTGGTGATCTTGAGTAGAGGTTGTGGCTTATGGTACCTTTCAATGAACATTTACTGTTGTCTTATCATCATTCCTAGAGTAAATGTTCTATTTGGTATAAGTGTATAACTCAGCTGCTCAGCTGACTATATGATTTCCATTTCGCAAACCATCTTTTGCATCTCGAACTGCTAATAATTTGTTTAGGTAAAGTCTTAAATAGCTCTCGCGATCTGCACAACTATCACCTATTTCTGTGGACATACATAATAGCCATTTGCCCATTTCTTTATAAATGATGCCAATCTTAATAAAGTCTTTGGTTTGGTGTATACATAAGGGAGGAATGAAGATCAAAGGGTGGGCAAGAGGGACTAGCTGAAACATAAACCACCTATTTGCATAAGATTAATGTACTAGGTGAATGAAGAGGGAACTACAGAACCTCTGGAGCATGATATTGGAAGAGGAGAATGAGTTCCCTTCACATCTTAACATATTACTTACAGTGACAACCAGGAATGAACAACATTGTCTAGTGAATGTGAACAAGATTGTAGAGAAACTCCTTCATGTTCATTATGTAGGTAGCTTGATGATAAGAGAGGACTGGGAGGGACTTTAATAAGATTTGGGATTCGCCTTTACTTAAAAGATAACAAGGCTTAACGATTGAAGTGATTGTCTGCATTTATTCAATCATTGATCAAAAGATAGATTGAATCATTGATCATGATAACAAATCAATTATGGGGAGCAATAGGTAATACTTCATTGAGCATAAATTACAATCCTAATGAGCAATAGTTAAGTGACTGCTCAAAGTAACGACAAATTTAACAGCTTTTTAGGATTAAGATCAAGAAAAATACGTTGCAGTTACAAGAAGTTGAGATGTGTAACTTGTGGGAATTGGGATTATTTTCTCTTTTTGTTTTTAAATTACTTTCGGGAGGTGGTTTGTTAATTAGACAGTTCAATTCAGTTTTTATATATGTAACAACAAGCTGGGGCACAAAGATGCAACGTACCTTGACGGTGTACTATAATTTTTTCTAACAGAGACCCCAAGAGGGTATGAGCGCACGAGGGAGACACCGATATAATATGCGAGGTTTTGTCAAATCCAGGTCGTACTACTAGGAAAGTAGTCTGTTTCATCCTTGAATGGGTGATGCAAATTCAAAAACCACCTTTTTGTTACATCTGTAATAGATTGATAATCTATGGCATACTTTCCTCTAGTGTAGTTTTCTTCACCCCACTTCTTCACACTTTGCTTTGTGCTGTGAGGTGTTTTTTCCATCTGATGGAGGAAGTTACGGCTGTAAAACCAGCTGTAGTTCGTGCAGTCTGGTTCTTTGTAGTATGACCCGGGAGCATAATGATTCAATTTGTATAGGTGTACCTATTATGCCTTTTATCTGATTGTCATCTTATTGAAATCTTAGTTGGACTGGAGATAAAGCGGTAAGGGAGCTGCAGGAGGCTAACATAAAACAGGAGTGTTTCCCTATTCTGCAAGAGTGTGCTGTCAAGGTACGCCTGTGTCCTGAATTTTCAGTTATGTCTGGTATAGGCCCCATTTAGATCATCCTCTTTTGCTCAGGCCATAAAAGCTGCATCAGACGCAGAGTCAGGGCTACATCATTTAAGTGGCATGTCAGCAATAACTTTGGAAGGTAATTTCCATGTAATACTTTGACAATTTGACCTTTTAGCTCAAGTAACAGTTGTATCCCTCTTACATTGTCATTGTTCTAATGCAGGTCTCTTCTGTTCACTTAGTTACTTTTTCAAGGGCAACGGTATTCATTTACATGACTACCAACTTGTTGTGCAACGGTTTGTCAAAAAACCAACTGGTGAGTTTGCAAGTATTTTGCATGTATATAATTGTCTATAATTGTAGGAATTCAATTTCTTGAAGTGTGATTGCTACTGCCATTCCCTTCACATTTTTAACTTGTAATGCCCCGTATGTGGCCACCACTGTAAATTCCTTGAACGTTTTCATTCCTGAATGTCCATGAATGCCACTTGAGACAATATCTTAGTCCAAGAAGAAGCTAATTAAAAAAAGTATATTTTTCTCACCTTTTACAGTAGCAAGTAAGCCCTACTCTTTCCGCTCATATTAGAAGCTTGTGTGAGATGAGATGCCCCTACTTTATTAGTAAAAATTCTTTCTTTATTTTTCTTCCTGTAGTTTACTTACTTCTATACTATATATAGTTACGTTGTTAATTTATTTTGTTTCAGCAAACACTCAAGGTGGCTGGACACTTACCTTCAGCTTGTGGTGCTTGAACCCAGCTGTTATATTTAGAGATATTTCTGAGCTTTCAATGTCAGTAATTTTAACATCTGGGTAGGTATATTCTTTTTTGTGCAGCCAAGTGTTTATTTATTTATTTTAGTAAAGTTTCATTCCTAGAGGAGCAGCCGCCGAAAGGCTTGATTGTAGGTCCCCATTGTTAGTTACTGATGCTTCATGTTGGTAAATTGCACTCAGTCAACCAGATAGGATTAAGAGGAGTATATTTACTCTCAGTGATTCACTTCTTTTGGTTTTGGAATTTTTATAACAAATGAATAAATGGAAGTCCTTTAAACAGTTTAAATTTTGTTCTCAAGGGTCATACAATCCCTGAATTTCTTATAGTAGAAAGTAGAAACAGCGCAACTGTTATCACATAACAGAGTAAGGATGTATAAAGCTACCCCTCCCCTCTCGTGCGCACATGCTAAAGAGGTGCTCCAGTTTCCTTCAGAGGCATTCGGGTGATGTTGACGTTGGTTCTGTCTTTTAACCCGGATGAGGGTCTGCTAGTTCATAGGCATCGTAATAGTAACACACTACTCGGATGCTGATTCATTTCGTGCTTATTCTAGCCTTAGAAATTTGTTATGGCTTTGGTCTTTACTTTTAAGGCTGTCGAAGTATTTAAGGTCACTTATTCAACTTTTCACTTCCCTTGTCGGGGTAATTACAGGACCCTGTCACCAATGAATTCATTTTCATCCGAACTTGGGATCCCATTTGGTACTCTACTAGAGGCTCCTCACGTGATTGATGTTGAATCTCAGGTATAGTCTTGAAACACAACTTAGTGTTGGTAGTTGCATGTGTTTTTGTCCTTGTTTATTACAGTATTTTATGCTAGGTAAGTTCATAATTTATTAGCATACAGGTTTGGGCATCCGTGGTTTCTACAGGTCCTCATGACTACCCCTTGAATGCCAGCTTTAAAACAGCTGATACATTATCCTTCCAGGTACGTGCATCCCCCTTCTCCGCCTCCTCCCCCCACCAAAAAAAATATATAAATACAATATATCTAATTGCAGACTTTCTACTGCTACCTCTTTTGAAGGATGCTGTTGGGCAATCACTAGAGGAGCTGTTCAAGGTTATCCCTGGTGGCTCACTTGTTTTCTTTCCAAGCTATAAGCTGATGGATAAACTATGTAAAAGGTGGCGTGAGACAGGACAATGGTCTCGGTTGAATGCAAGAAAGCCTGTGTTTGTCGGTAAGATATTCTGCATTCTATTAAGTGATAGAGGTGGAACTTATTGGAGTTGAGACCTTCTCTTTTCTCTTCTTTTTATATCTATACATATATAAATGTACCCTGGTATAATCAGCACGCGTAACCTGTTTACATTGGTTAAGTAGCAGAAATGTGAACATTCCTGATATTCTGAATTTTTGTGTTTTACTGAGCCCAGAGGAGGTAGTATGGAGGATTTTGAGACTGAACTTAAAGGCTATTACAGTTCCATCCGTGGAGAAAATAAGGCAAGTCTTGGAAAGAGAAGAAAGGGCAAGAAAACAGATCTGAATCGTTGCAATGCCACCATTTCAGATATGTGAGGGAGCCGCCTTTCTTGCAGTCTGTCGTGGGAAGGTACAGAACTACTGCTATCCTAATGAAGTTTGTATTGACCATTTGCTTTACAACATGGCACTTGTCCACAATTGTCTGCATGCTTGCCTGTGATTTCACTGATAATTGAGTCTTTCGCACTTGTAACTCATTGCAGAGCGTTGAATTCTCAATATCATGTTTGGACCCTGCTGCTGTTTTAATATAGCAAAATGCTTGTGTTTTAAATGCTGATTTTTCTGCCATGTATGGTGCTTGTTTTTCAGGTTTCTGAAGGAATCGATTTTTCAGATGAAAATGCCCGAGCTGTAGTATCCTTTTTGGGCGCTCTCAGTTTTTCTTAACATTGGCACACTTTGCCTCAATTAGCTCACGAAAGTTAATCAGAACTGCTAAAGCTTTATTTAATTGGAGAAAGCATTACTCAATTTAATAACTTTGATCCTACTTTCTTAACCAGTTTCAGATAATAGTTGGTATTCCATTTCCAAACATGTAAGGAGCCTCCTTTTCCTATGCCTTTACCGAAATAGGGGAAATCTGTGTAGCTGTTGGATCTCATCTCTAATTGGGATGTCTTTGCAGAAATGATATACAAGTTGCAGAGAAGAAGAAATATAATGACACTTATAGACATGGCAAAAATCTTCTCAGTGGGAGCGAGTGGTACTGCCACCAAGCCTTTCGAGCACTTAATCAGGCTGCAGGTATGGTGTTATATACAGCATTAGCTTTTTAATTAATGTTTCCTTAGCGGTCCTCATTTACTCTGCAAGTCTGCATGTTCTATTTTTCATGGGCTACCTATTTCAAGAACTGTGACTTTGCGTGCCTTCTAATCATGCCATCTTCAATCTGTAACGATTTAAAGGAGGCAATTGCAGTTCATTCTTGAGTTGAATTTTCTTGCTCCAATCTATACTCTGATTGTATATTGTCACTGATCTTTATGAGACTAACTAAGCAAATTCTCTGTCTCATACTGATGCTCGGGTTTACTGAACATTTGATCCTCAGAGATAACCTTAACCCCATAGCCATAGTGTCTATAACAATTGAAAGGTGCCTAAACCAAACTTGCTTTTGATGTGTCACTATGCTCATTATAGGGAGCAGGAGTGCTCTGTAATAGCAACTATCGACTTAATGAAACCCTCATCCTTGTCAAAGTTATAGTCTTGATACCTGTGGTAGAATTTTCGGCTACTGAGCTGATACAGTTGGTACGTCATCACTTAATTGATAGGAATGGAACTCAAGTTCAATGGGACTCTTGTGAATACGGCCAAACTTTTGACTATATTCTTTGCAATAGTAATATTGTAGAATTGTAATACTTGTAACCCAGGTTGCTAAATACAGTTTTGGGTTCTATTTCAGAACACCTTGAGTGTTTAGAAGGTAGAATTTTGAAAATTTAATTTGACCTAGTTGCGTCGATAAGGATGCCAATATCATGCGTTATTAATTGTTTGGTATTCATGGTCGCAGGTAGATGTATTCGTCACAGCAACGACTATGGGGCTGTCATCTTCTTAGGTAATCGGAATTGTCTTCCCTTCACATAATGTTTTCGTTAGTGGAGTAAGTGTTATGCTTAATCGTAAATGAGCTAAGAACAATAAACTAGTATACCAACTTTTTACTTACTACTAGTTTTCATGCCCAAGAATCAACTTTTTACTTCTCTTACATTGTAAGCATTTGATAAGAGCCAACACTCTGTCTTGCAGACGAGCGATTTCGTGAGGAAAGAAATATGATTCACATCTCAAAGTGGCTGCGGAAATCAGTCAGGACATATAACAATTTTGAGACATCAGTTGAGGAACTGCGGTCCTTCTTCTGTAAAATAAAGGTTATACAAGGCACTTTATTAATATTATGGCTTCTGTTTCCTGCTACATGTGTCGTTCATTTCGCTGTGTGTTATTAACCAAGTTGCACTTTGTAGGCGCGTGTTCAGAATGCTACTGTGCCTGAAGAACCTGTACTTGATTCCGAAAATATTCCTCCTGATCATTCTGTCAAAACATATCTAGAACAGGAGACTCAGAAGCTGACTAGATCTCAAGTTGATGAAAAGAGGATAATATTAGGCAATATGTCAATTGCAACTGCTAGACTGTCTCACTGTGTATCACTTCAACCTAATGGCAGTTCTGGCTATATGACAGTTAAACCTGAAAGTATCACAGAAATCCAGGAGCCATTGGTCACTCCAAAAGATATGGATAATCAGAATGAGATTGCTACAAATTACAATAGTAGGGGCGACTTCAGGTGAATCTTTATTTTCACTTAATCTGCTAATAGCACTGTTACATTTGAGACCTGATTACCCAATTAAAAAGCAGGAAATATAAAATGATCTTAAACTTCTCACATTTCTAAACTGTGAATTTGACATTTGAAACTGAGTATCTCTAATAGCTCTACTTGGATATGATCCTACCTTGGATCTCAATCATTTTTTTTCAGTTTTTGGCTTGCCGCTTGTTTTTGGCTTGCCGCTTGCCAGACCAGTTTTTGATTTTCTTGAGCAATCATATCTCCTCCCTATAAACTTTTTTGTTTAGTAGAAATATCTTTACTGGTTTTAGGAGACCACTTGACCATCCTCCGGTTAAAGTGGACTGGGTTGCAGTGCTAAATCACTTATGACTACGACTTTATGCTGGTTTGCTGACACTTATTTTTTCTTTAATTTCAAGCCAGTTATTCCAGAATACTCTCTTATCTCCTCCCTCCACTTTCAGGTCATGGGGGACTCCATGCATGGCTTCTTTGGATGATAGGCTAGAACTCTCTTACGTGAAAGAGACTCCTATGCCCAGAAACTTTGCGATAGGAAGTCTTGAAGCATCCATGATCGATGACAGTTCTCATTCCACCATAATTCAAAATTGTACAGAGTTTCATCAAGCAAATTATATGTCCTTGACAAGTATATCTCGGTCTCCTTCGGTCATTACCTGCTCTGAAGTGACGCCGGATAGGAATGTCCGAGAACACACCAAAGGATTAACACTGGAAATGGAGTCCTCTGTGAATTTGAGTGTTAATTCTCGTGCCCAAAAGAGGAGGGCAGCGATTAATCCACAAGGAGTAAACCTGATGCAAGAGATGAAGTTTGATATGGCGCCTACAGAAGATACTCAAGATTTGCTGTTCAGCTGAAAATGCCAGTTCGATTCAAAGAACTAAATCGTCTGCATCAGTACGTTCCTCAAAATGTGAACTTAGTGTCCAGGCACCTTCTGAGGCAAAACATAGTGCTAATTCTCTTTCCAGTGGTCTCCTTCCAGACCTACGATTACAGATATTCTGTTCACTCTGCAAAAATCCACTGGGTCTTGCTGAAAACAATTTGTATGTGACATGTTCCTTGACTTCTTTATCGAAAGGGTTTTTGACTTCTCTTGTGGGATGGAAAGGGCAACATAATGTGGAGACAGCATTGCAAATTCTGGTAGTGGACAATTTATCAGTTGATCCGCGACTTTGCAATAGGAATTGCAAAGAAATTCCAGGACAGGGAATCTGGTGCCAAGAAGATGGCTGCGTGTACAATACAATTTTCTGTCCTTTTTGCTCTTCTCTTGACCACTGTCTTGGAGTACAGATCATGGCTACTGATGCTCCAAATTTCCATCTTATCAACAAGGTAGAGGATTAAAAGCTTTGATACAATGACTGACTAAAGAAGCATTTATCAATTCTCAAGTTCTGGAATCCCATCCTGCCCATTCTCCCCCTTCTTTCTTTCATTACTCCCTCTGACATTCAATATTGTTATTTTGTGCAGATACTCCTTTATTATGATCGTTTGTTTGTTAAGACTGACCAGGGACAGGACGGCAAGGTATATACTGGACCTCTCAAAACTTTTTGTTGGAGTTGTGGCAAAACATTGTGCAAACATGAAATATGGTGTTATTTTGTTTCTGTATTCTCGATTCCTCAATGAATTTGTGTACACATTGATGCATAATGATCGTTTTAATCGTCAATGGTGTCCAATTTTGGCCTGATACTAGTTCACCGTTTGGGCAAAGATGAAAGAAATTAACTGATATCGGTTGTAGGATTTTTCAATGGACCATGGCTCAAGCCCTACTCAGACTGTGGATATAAATTCCATTAGTAGATATGCATATCAATCTCCACAGACAACTTCAGGAGGCTGGCGAACTACTAAACCAAAGGTGTGGATTGCATTTCAGACTGTTCTGAGTTTTAATTCTTTCAATGGTTTTCATACTTACCTGTGTAAATCTTGCAGGCAAGGCTACAAAAGAGGAGCTCTGTGTCACAATTCTGAATAGAGTCAATTAGCAGAAATGACATGCCAAACCTATGCACCAGTAGAGGGGAACACTACAGTGTATGGTTTTAACATATTTTGCAGATAATTAAAGACCATGAAATATTCGTCGAGGGCCACTGGTTGTCAGCATTAGTTACAGCAGTTCCCCTTACCCTGGTTCTCCAGTTTGCTGTGCTACCGTGCCTGGCATCATTCATATAGGTATGAATTCTTGAGTGTACTTAGTGTATACTCCTAGATTAATCTGACAAAAGATGATAAATTTGAGGAGAACTCTTTCCCTCTCGACTGATGAGGTGGCGAACCTTGAGCTGATCGTTGCCTACTGCGCAATGGGGTTCTGTGCGCCTTACCACAGCTCATCCTTAACCCTTCAGGTTTAGCAGTTCAAATTCTAACCAGAACCATGATAAACTTTGCTAGTGGAAAAGAAATTCCACTTAGGATTTTAGGATGTGAATGTGTATAGTTAACTACTGGTTCACCCATGTAAAGTTGTAATGTGCAGACAGCAAACGTACTAGAACCCCTTATGTCATTGACTAGAAATTGTATTCATGAGTTTGCTCTTTCCATTGCGATTGATTGTATTGTAGCAATTAATAATTTGTGCATTGATACCTTTATGAATTTATAAGCGACGAATAAAAAAATCCGACTACGAAAATCTTCTGGATTTGTTAACTTACGCCTTTCGGAGATTAAAACTCAAATTAATGAAAATGTACTAGTATTTTGATGAGAATGGAAATCTTGTACCTCCTTGGGAGAGTCGAGGGTATAATAGACAATGGTATGTAGTTTTTCTTTTCACGTAGTGTAACCAAAATAAAATAATTTCTTTATTCTTGAAGTTAAAAAGGTTATCTAAATAAAATTTTGCGAGTATAATAAACGGGACTTAATCGCAATTTGGCTAACGTGCTTTACTTTCAATAATATCATTACATGATTGCCTCTGAGTCACGGGTAATTGACATAACCAACCAACTTACCAAGTCTATGAAATTGGAGAAACAATAACAAGTGTACAAGGGAGGTAAAGTAAACTAAGTGGAGGAAGAGGGCCATTGAGCAATAGAAAGAGAAGGAGAAAAAAGAAAAGAATTGAGAAGTGCTTAATTTCCCCTTAAAAAAAACATATAATCTTGACTATATTGAAAATAAATTGAACTTTGTTGAATTACTACTGGTAACTATTTTGTATATTATTGGTAACGGGTAAAGAATTAGAGAGGATCTGATCTAATATGAATTAATATTATTATGATTATTATTACTTAAGTCATATGGGGCAATTTAGGCAATTGGATTGCTCGGGTGAGTTGGTTTCAAGTTGGGTCAAGTCAGGTCAAGAGGAGACCGGTCATATCGAGTTTAGGTTTTTCGGACATGTGACATTTCGTCCAACAAGATCAGTTATGATTCAGGTGCTCTATCGAGTTCGACTATGTTGGATAGTTTTTGGTGTCAGGTGGTTCAGAGTCAAGTCATTACCAAGCTTTGTTCTCAACTTTTTTTTTTTCTTTTCTTTTCTTGGATGTATCAAAGTTCTCTAATTTTTGCAAGTATAAGTTAAAACTACCATACCCTATTAACATATACTTCCGTACTCCGTAATTTGCATCATTCTTGAGCTTAATTATTTACGGGTCGTATCATTGCTTGATAATTGATACAATATTAATTCTATATTCAGATATAGCCGAACGGGGTTCGCCATTTTGAATCACATGTCCTTTAAAGTTGGTCTTTCAAATTAAGTATTTCAAATCAGCTCAACTTTGCAAACTCTACTAATACGTAGTTCGTAAATGATAGACTATCAATCACCACTCACCAATAGGGAGGCCCAAAGCCCCAAACAAAACGAACCCAAAACGAGCTACACCGTATATGACTAAACCCTGATTCTCGTCTATTCAAAGGAATTACTGAAAAGGGGTTTTTCTTTGCGCTGCCGAAGGGGAGAGAGAGAGAGAGAGATCCGCACAATCCTCCCGCAGTCGTAGCTTCCTTTCAATTCCAACAACATGGGGTACTTTCGCTTCTTCTTCTTCTTCTTCTTTTTCAAGTTACCCTTTTTTTTTTTTTTACCGATTTTATTCCTGTTGATTCCTTGAAATGTTTCGTATTCTGTATGAATGTAATTGGTGTTTTTGCTGCTTAAACTTCTGGGTTTTATCTTGGATGTGATTATTGTTCTGATTAATTTCTCACTTTAGCGAGATTTTTGATGTTATTGCGTTGATTGGTACTTGATAAAGTTTGGATTTTTTGCATTTTCTTTTAGTTTAATTGGTGGGTTTTTTTTGTGGGCTAAATCAGAAGAATTAGATAGAATTTGGATTAAAAAAAATGCTGGTTTTGGTGGCATCAGCTGATTATGTATCCCCTTTTAAGCAGTTTTTCCGTCTCAAGAACCGCGATTTAATCTTTCTAGACCCAGATTAGGGGCTAGTAATCGCCCCGTTAGGGAAGCGGAGAGGAATGCGCATGTAAATTAGTGATATATACATATTAAGTGGGGTGAAGTATTGCACTTATAGTGAAATTTTAGTTTGCATACTAAGATTAAATACGAGCGATATGCAGGACAGGAGGAGGAATGGTGGTGTAAGCAATGGTTTCTTTTACTTTTCTTTAGAATGCATTCCACTCCTTTAGAATACGAGTATTTAAGCATTCGTGCTAGGTCATTTGAGATATGGTAAAGGAACTCAGATGAGTGAATATTCATATGTGCAATCATTTCTCATTTTTAAGCTGAATCATATCTATGAGTTGCATCTTAAGTTAGATAGGTTTAAAATTCTATAGAAAGTAAGTGGGCGTTGGTTTAACCTTTAACCATTACTCGTTACTCGATATTGCTTCACCTCCAATTATGATTCTTATGTTCTGCCTTCCCGTTATCTCTTGATAGGATAAATTAGATGTAGAAAAAATGACCTAGTTGCCCCGGCATCATCCTTTGTCTTTTTATGCCAGTTTCTTCAGCTTTTCTTCTCACCTGTCTTACATGACACCTTCACCACACCTTAGCCACCAACCCCTCCTACCTTCAAAAAGGAAGCTAACGCAATGTAGGGAACAAGAACTCAATAGTTTTTCGTTGGCCACCCAATCAGTATGGCTCATGTTTATACAACAAATTGTCAGATCTCCGAGTGCAGTGGTCGGCAAGAGAGAGCTTACTGTAGTGTTGGGTCCTGTTGGTAGTGTTAAGAGGATTGAACATTAATAATAATGGTGAACGGTGATGATGGTGGGAGGACAGAGAAGAGGATTAGTACTTGTGATGGCAGGTGGTTGTGGTGGAAGTATGAAAGGGAGAAACCAATGTGTCAATTGTGGTGGTGAGAGCAAGAAAATATGCCCAGAGATGATCTGAGGGTGTGTGTGGGCGTGTGGCTGCGGTGCAGAGATGTTGTTGCTGTGACTGAGGAAGAAGGTATGCTAGGAACTTCCAAGAGGGATTTTTTTTTTTAAATAAGTAGTCTGTAAGCTTTCATAAACAAACAGAGACTGATAATTTTACCTGTGAATCAAGCAGTAGGGAGGATTGGTTCATTTAACGTTTTCTAGTGACCCTTTTCTTCTGTTCCTTTTTTTTTTTTTTTCCTTTTCTTCTGGTGAAATCAAGCAACACATTAATTAATGCTCATAGTAATAACACTAAGTGAAACTTCAAAACTATTAGGATCTTTTGCATGTCACTGAGTATGTAGAAGTGCTTAGTAGTTCTTGAAAGCTTCACTTTTGACCCTGCCAAAATGGCTTAAGAAACTAAAAAATTGATGATTTCTTTGTCATTTGAAAGTTTGAGGGAGTTATTGACAACTTCAATGGAGATGGCTAGGAATTAATCTTGTAATATAAGAGTCTAACTGTGCGACGAGTGTAAGTAGTGAAGCATTATGTTCTCAAATTTCTTGGACAATTTTCTTCTTGCACTTTTTCCACCAGCCTTTGAGATGTTCTCAAAACGTATTGTGTATAAACTGTTAGTAACTTGTTAATTATATGGATGTGTCAATTATCAACCAATAACTCTATTCTTTCTCTGTCAGGAAAACTCGTGGTATGGGAGCTGCGCGTAAGCTCAAGTCTCACCGTAGGAACCAGAGGTGGGCTGACAAACAGTACAAGAAGTCTCACCTTGGGAATGAATGGAAGAAACCCTTTGCTGGATCCTCCCA
>JBBYHQ010046387.1:0-32192 GCA_038382645.1 Spergularia azorica | reverse complement strand
GAGAGAAGGCATGAGATGAGAGGGATCCCATAAAATGCATGCTTTGTCGGCCATTTTTTGCTCTCATTGTCTCTTCTAGTTTACATTTCTTCCAAATCACACAAAATCCCATCATTTTGATATAATTTTCATTAAAAATTACAGAAAAATGGAGTCTTTTTAGTCTTACTCTTAATGATTACATAAAGTCCCATATTCATTGTCACCAAATATCATCACATCATATGGGATATGGCTGCTCCTACCAATAATAATAATATTTATTAATAAAATAACTTTTGGCCTAAAAAAAGCTTAATGCTTGACAAATCATCAGAAAGTCTTATACTCCTAAATCTTTTTGGGTATGTGATAAAGTTGATAACTTTCTCACTGAATTCTAAAAAAGTTGGGAGTCTTTAAAAATTTTGAGGATGGATTCTGTTGGGTTACATTTCCTTTCAAAATGGCTCTGACTTGTGAGCTTTTGAAGGTATATACTGTATGTTGAATCATTTTATTTTATTTCCTTAGTTTTACACCATTGACTTCCTTATCAATGACCTGTTTGCTGGTTTCTGAAAGTTTTCAATTTTCAGAACTCTGCTATTTCAATGAGCTTATACTACTCTTACAACCCATATCTCCTTTATCCTCGTATCCTTTTCTCCCGTAGCATTAGCTGCGCGCCTATGTAAAAAACCGAAAAAAAAACCGAATACAAGAAATTTATCTTTTTGTATTGTATTTTGGGATTCTTAAGTTGATTTCTGTGATGGGTAAAATTAGTCTTAGGAGATTTTTACTATGTAGGATGTTGGTAGGATTTCTTGTTGTAAATACCCTTTTGTTTGATCAAGCGAAAGCCCTTAACTTGGAGGGTCAGTACCTTTTAGAGATAAAGAATAACCTGGTTGATAAACTTCATCACTTGGGTAACTGGAATCCTGGGGACTTGAACCCTTGTGGTTGGGCTGGTGTAACCTGTAGCAATGGTAGTAATCCAGTTGTCAAGTCTCTTATTTTGAGTGACATGAATCTTTCTGGATCTATTTCACCAAGTATTGGTGGATTGGTGAATCTAATTGAACTTGATCTTTCTTTCAATGGGTTGTCAAAGGGTATCCCTAAAGAATTGGGAAACTGTACCAATCTGGAAAGTGTTGCTGTGAATAACAATAACTTTACAGGGAACATCCCTAAAGAGTTGGGGAACCTCTCAGCTTTGACTTATTTGAATATATGCAACAATAAGCTGTCTGGCTCTCTTCCTGAGGAGTTGGGAAATCTTTCTTCATTATCTGATTTTGTGGCATATACCAATTGTTTTACCGGGGCGCTGCCTCGCTCTATTGGGAGGTTGAAAAACCTGAAGAACTTCAGAGTAGGGCAGAACTTGATATCAGGTAGCATACCAGTGGAGATAGGTGATTGTCAGAGCATGGAGTTGTTTGGTCTTGCTCAGAATCAGTTGAGTGGTAGTCTTCCTAAAGAGATTGGTATGCTGAGCAATTTGACACAGTTGATTCTGTGGGATAACCAGCTTTCGGGATTTATTCCGAGAGAGCTTGGAAACTGCACAAACTTGCAAACTCTTGCTCTGTATCAAAACAATCTTGTGGGTGGAATACCTAAGGAACTTATGAACATCAAGTTTCTTGGTTTTCTGTATTTGTACAGAAATGCTCTGAATGGAACAATTCCGAAAGAGATTGGCAAGCTTTCTCAGGGCATCGAGGTTGATTTTTCAGAAAACTCCTTGACTGGAGAAATTCCTAAAGAAATTGGTCTGATTAAAGGGTTGGAGTTGCTGTATCTTTTCGAGAATCAGCTGACAGGAGCGATCCCAGAGGAGCTGACCAGCTTGAAGAATCTTACTAAAGTTGATCTTTCAATAAACAATCTCTCTGGTACAATACCTGTTGGTTTTCAAGATTTGCGTCAGCTACTGATGTTGCAGCTCTACAACAACTCCTTTGGTGGTACAATCCCTCCAAAACTCGGGCTATATAGCCGCCTTTGGGTTCTTGATGTCTCTTCAAACAATCTTACCGGAACGATTCCCACCCACCTTTGTGAAAACTCTAACCTGATTTTGTTAAATGTTGCTTCAAACAAGCTTTTCGGAAACATTCCATATGGAATCATCAGCTGCAAGCCGCTTGTACAGCTTCGCCTTGCTGGGAACAGTTTTACAGGAAGCTTTCCATCTGATGTTTGCAGGCTGGTTAACCTCACTTCTATCGATTTGAGTCTCAATGACTTCAGCGGCACAATTCCTCCTGAGATTGGTAACTGTAAGGCTTTGCAAAGGCTTCTCATATCACACAACCACTTCACTTCTACTTTACCTGCAGAACTTGGCCAGCTTCAGCAGCTGGTTGCCTTTAATGTCTCATCGAATTTACTCACTGGAACAATACCATCTGATATCTTCAAATGCAGCTTGCTACAGCGTCTTGATCTCAGCGGGAATAGCATTTCAGGCACCCTTCCTGATAAAATTGGAACTCTTTCTCATCTGGAGCTTCTCAAGCTCTCTGACAACAAACTGTCTGGAAACATACCAGCAGTTTTAGGGAACCTAACTCATTTGACAGAGTTGCAGATGGGTGGTAATCTGCTTGCAGGAGGAATCCCACCAGAATTGGGTAGGATGTCGAGCCTTCAAATCGCTCTGAACCTCAGCTACAATAATCTATCCGGGAACATCCCTTCAGAGCTTGGAAATCTTAATTTACTGGAGTATCTATACCTCAATAACAACCATCTGTCAGGCAATATTCCTAGCTCATTTCAAGGTCTATCAAGCTTACTGGGATGCAATTTTTCTTACAATGACCTCAGAGGTCCGATACCTTCCTTGCCAGCTTTTCAAGTTGCATCTGTATCCAGTTTTACAGGAAACAAGGATCTTTGTGGCGGAACTCTTGGTATCTGCAGCGACCTCGAGTCTCCACTACCTCTCCCTGAAAATCCCAGGAAAGGAGGATACCGTTTTGGTAAGATTGTTGCCATAATTGCTGCTGTTATAGGTGGTGTTTCTCTTTTCTTCATTGCGGTGCTTATACATCTATTGAGACGGCCAGTTGAAATTGTTATTCCACTGCAAGACAAGAGCTTCTGTGATCAAGATTCAGATATTTACTTCTATCCAAAGGATGGGTTTAACTTTGATGACCTGCTTGCAGCTACTGATGATTTTAATGAGCGATTTGTGATTGGTAAAGGAGCTTGTGGCACAGTATACAAAGCTGCTATGCCTAAAGGAAAAGTTTTTGCTGTAAAGAAGCTGACATCTAACCGGGAAGATGACAGCATTGACGAAAGCTTTAGGACTGAAATTTCAACTCTTGGAAAAGTTCGACATCGGAATATTGTCAAATTACATGGATTCTACTTCCATGAGGGTTCTAATTTTCTGCTTTACGAGTTCATGCCAAGGGGCAGTCTCGGAGAGCTCCTACATGGACAAGCCTATAATCTTGACTGGCCTACAAGGTTTCTGATTGCTTTTGGTGCTGCACAGGGTCTGTCTTATCTGCACCATGATTGCAAGCCTCGAATAGTTCACCGCGACATTAAATCCAATAACATACTGTTAGATGAGAATTTTGGATCTCATGTTGGAGATTTCGGATTGGCAAAGGTGATTGACTTGCCACAGTCCAAGTCTGTTTCCGCAATTGCTGGATCTTATGGATACATTGCCCCTGGTAAGCTCCTTTTCATTATTCTGCTTCTTTACTAGAAAATTCATTCAGATTGTTAGTATAGTGAAATGTCTTATAACATGTGTGAGATAGTCCCACGTTTGAAAGATTAGGTCAGACTTTCCTAGCATATTAGGTCGGGAGCTCTAGGCTCCCTCTCCTGCTCTCTCCGGCTCTCTGCCCTAACACTAGTTCTTTGGAGATTTATCATTGTCTCTAATCTAGCAAGGAGTAATCTCACATCCAGTGTCCACCCTGCATTGTCGACTCCTAGGAACTCATTGCTGTTTGTTTGTCAGCAAACCAAACAGCAAATTTATGGACATGAGGATATCGTAATCTTGTCTTATGCTGATTGCATTTTCCACATTTACTGATGTTCTGAAACTCCTGCCTACTTTCAGAATATGCATACACCATGAAGGTCACCGAAAAATGTGACATTTATAGCTACGGGGTGGTCGTGCTGGAACTATTGACAGGAAAAGCACCTGTACAGCCGGTTGATGAGGGAGGCGACCTTGTTACGTGGGTGAGAAACTACATTAGAAAGAACTCGATGTCTCGTGGAATTTTCGATACTAGATTAAACTTGGAAGATGAAAGCATTGTTGCTCACATGACCATGATTCTGAAAATCGCCTTGTTATGTACCTGTATGTCTCCTTACGAGCGCCCTACGATGAGGGCTGTTGTGTCCATGCTCATAGATTCTAATGAGCAGGAAGGACATTATAATCTCTTTCCAAGTAGGGATTTGAGCTATAAAGATGAACCATTAGAGTAGGTTTTTAATTATCTTATTTTTTTTCACTGATTTTCTGGTTCATCATAACTTAATTTTCTAGATAATCTGGTAGTGTAAGAGGGCAGTATATCAGTGTATTAATCATACAGAGAAATAAGCGACTAAGCGATTCTCAAAGCTTGTACAGATGGAAATAATTTGATCTATATTACTGATGCAAGGGCGACATCCTCCAAATTCCTGTGTTTCTGTTTATTGTTGACTGTACCATTGCTTTCAGTCGAAATGTGTCACCAATAAGCCAAACTATGTCACCGGTTTTTCAAGCCATTACTTACATGAAAAATTAGCGACATGTTTTGAACTATTGGTGACTCGTCGACACAATATTGTGCAAAATGATTGTGGATTTGTACTAAAAACTTATATTGCAGAAAGTAATCCCTGAAAGTTCAGTATGAGATCATTCCTTATGTCAGACTCAAAGATATTCATATCATGCATGAAGTCATTATGCATCTTTTGTATTATTTTACTAAAACATGCACATGCTAGCTAGATGTCCAACTATCGGAATTAAAAGAATTAAAAAAAAAAATTGGGGATCAATTACTCAGTTTTCCATCTAAAAATGACTAATGAAGAAGATAGGCTTTTAGGGAGATGGGCAAGTCCTTGAGGCCACTGAATCTAAACTGCCCTACAAATTAAGGACATACCATATGAATAGATGGAAAGACCTCGCTAACAAGAGTCCTATAATTCTTAAATTGAACTTTGTTCACAAAACGATCCCAATTTTAGCACATACTGGTCAGACGATACTAGAGTCACTTATGTCACTTATTATCCTTAAATACATGGCAATCCAATCCCATTTTACCCATGGTTCCTTCGGACAAAATCGAATGCTCCTTGATGGGCAAAGGCCATATGGAGACTTGTTTCGCCCACGAAACAAAGCATTTTTGGGTGATGAGAAGAAGTGTGAAGACGTCATGAGGAAGCAATGGAGTGCTTAAGGTGTCTTGAAGAAGAGCTCAAAATCAAGGGGGAGCAAGTTTTTGGAGGGAAAATAATTGGGCTGGTAATATAGTAGCTGATGGTCTGTGATATTGGGCTGTATTTCTTGTTTTTTGGAATTGGGCCCAGGATTTTCTTAGTTCTGATATTGTCAAGGAATGTCTACCTCCTAGAGAAACTTTTTGTAAACTTGCTTTGAAATCATGATCAACAACCATAAGCAAGGTCATATTAATTGGCACAACAAATTAATTTATAAAGTAACTCGTTTATAAATCCCGAATAAATTAACCGCGATCAAAGTAGTATTCCCTCCATGTCTAATTTCTTTACCTTGGTTTTTATGCAAAAGGTCAATGAGAGGATAGAGAATTCGAGAGTATGTGAGAGGGGTAATACATCATTCACAAGCTGATCTTAATAACTTCTTTATGGAGTAGAGAATTGGGGGGGGGGGGGGGGGCTCGGGAGTATCAAAATGATTTGGGGTAAACTAATATGAATTGTCATGTAAAACTCTGACAACCCGTCGTGATAGACAGTATCTATAACTAACGAGACAGCGATGTGATGGAAGATATTCAAAATTGATCCAAAATCTTAATTTCACATTTGAATGGGAGAGAGGGAGTATCAAAAATGACTTGGGGCTGCCTAATAAGAATTGTCATGTTAAACCGTGACAGAGCCCCTCATGAAAGATTGTATCCATACATATCGATGTGATGGAAGGTATTCAAGAGCGCCATATTTGATCCAAAATCTTAACTTCCGCACCGAGAAGATATATTTGATCATGATAAAAAGTTGTATATTTCATCCCAATATTAATCATAAATGTCGGATGACCTTTATCAATTACTCCGTAAACATTCTTTTTCTTGCAAAAAACAAACTCAAACCAACCTAACTAATTATGCATGAGATAAGTCGATCGAACTTTAGTCAAAACTTGTTGGAGTGACAACGACTTACATGTGAGATGTGGGATATTATCCCACATTGGAGAAATAGAAGATTGGGGACTAGTTTATAAGGTGGTGGATTACTCCTCCTATTGCCAATTGGTTTTAGGATGAAACCCCACCAACTTGTGAGCTAATCTTCCACGAGAGGGCCGATATTGGCCTGTGGCGACTCTAACAAAACTCAAGAAAAAGAAGAACAAAAGTGACCTTATACCGAACTAGTTAAAGATAACGTGCAAACGTGAGAATCTAAAATGGAAGAAAATCCAGAAATTGGGAACATTAAATTACCAAGCACTGACACAAGACAAAACCACATGAACTGCTGTGTTACCTAGTTTAACTCATCTTCATCCTTCATCATAGTCTTCATCCTGATCCAACGGTCCAAACCCAGTTAACTCAATCTCCACCTTCCACTTGAACGGCCCAGATTTCATCTTCACAAAATCTCATAAAATATGTTGTTGCCTCATTCTTTTCTCTTCTCCTAGACACATGGCACTTTCTTGTACTTCACCAACATTTGCCCAGATTCTTACCTTCTTTTCTTATTTCTTAATTTTATTATAAATCTTTTTTTTTTTTATAGCAATAAAACCCATTTTATACAAACTTTGTAGCGTTTCATTGAAGTTTTTAAGTTGGTGTAAGATCAAAGGAAATGAAGGGTTTTAATTACCCCTTTTTTTCTTGATCATAATCATAATCATAATTAAGAGGTGATTAACGAGTGATTTAATGTGATCAGTGTGTTTTTTGTAAGCTGGGTTTGTTGTTGTTAGGGTTTTTAAGAAGAAGAAAAGATGATTTCTTTGCAAAGTGGTGCATCTAGGCAGCATCATAAAAATGATCATCATCAGCTCTCAAATTCATCTTCTGTGAATCTTAAGTCTGAAGCTTCATCATCCAAGTGTAATTTGAGCCATGTTAAGGGTGCTGAATCTCGGGAAGGTTTAGTTTCTAATACCCTTTTCAGTAATTTTGTATATTTTATCTGTTTAGTGATTGATTGGAAGTTTGAAATTTGGTAATTTTATATGTTTAGAAACTTACAATTCTATGATTTGAAATTTGAATGCTGTTATTTGAGGTGTTTAGGTGCTGATTTAGGTTTAATTTCCAGTTTATCTAGCTAGTTTAGTAGTTGGTGGTGATTGAAAGCTTGAAATTTGGTGTGAGTGTGTGTAATGGTCAAATTAACTACCCTTGTGATGTGAGTTTTGTTAGCACATTAATGACATTCTGGTCGTATTGGGTCAATGATGTCCGGGGTGTTTAGGAATGTAAGGGTTGTTTGTGGCCGGAATTTCATGATTGGCATGGGGGCTTGCCAATGTAGGTCACATATGAGCAAATGTGTATGTATGGTTCTAATGCAAAGGAGTCAATTCGCTTTTGTATTAGGGAGCGCAAGGATATTGGTCTCTAAATTTGCTTGACGATGTTTGTAAAATTGTGGAAAGAAGATCTTCGAAGAGCTTATAGGGTTTCAAGTAGGACTTCCGGAAGGGCGGGGGGGGGGGGGGGGGGGGGTGGGGGTGTTATGTCATGTTTAGCGGTTATGGAGAAGTTAAATTTATGTATTCAATCTGATTATAGATTTATAGCACGTTCTATCTATCAAATACGCAATGGTGTGTGGTTTTATGTCACTATCTTGATGCATTTGCTATCTCCGGCTGGCATGGCCCATTCTGGGACAAGTTATTACTTGTAAGTTCGTGTCTATGAAAATCCAATCACGTGGAAGGCCAAATAGGAATGGGCTGTGACCCCCCTTCGTAAGAGGTTACATGGTGGCTAGCACGTGATTGACATGGCTATTGAAGTGGCATTCATGAGAATTATTTATCATTTTCCAGCATTTTGTGCTTGCACCAGAGAGTAGGCAGAGTCACGTTGTCTGATACCATCCTGCAAAAATGAATTTCTGACATGTGGCCATTTTTTCTCTTGTAATTGTAGAAGAAGACGTGCTGTTGGGCCTTGCTCACCAAATGTACAAGGGTGGCAAGTATAAACAGGCTCTGGAGCATAGTAATACTGTTTATGAGAGGAATCCATTGCGTACTGACAATCTTCTTCTCCTGGGGGCCATATACTATCAGGTTGTTTGTCTGGTCTTTCTCTTCTCATTGGGTCATTTGGTTTTGTTGGGCTTGGTTCATTACCTTTTGTGTTATGTGCTTGCAGCTGCAAGATTTTGATATGTGCATAGCGAGAAATGAAGAAGCCACACAAATTGAACCTCAATTTGCTGAGTGTTTTGGCAACATGGCAAATGCTTGGAAGGTAAGTATGATGTGTTTATCAAACACCTGTTGACAATTTGAGCTCATGGAATGGTTGCTAATACGGCTGCTTGTACAGGAAAAAGGAGACATTGACCTTGCAATTCACTACTACTTAATTGCTATTGAGGTATGCTTTTGAATCAGTTTCCGCTGAACTCTCTGCCACTTAATGGCTTGAAGATTAATGACCGGCTTCCGTATTGTGTGTGTTCTACATTTATGTTGTCTCCATTTCAAGTTGTAGGGTTCACTGTTGAAAGTTAAACTTGATTTTGGGTATCCCCCACCACGCTTCCCTTCCCAACAGTCACTTCTTTAACGGAACATCTCTTCAAAAGTGTGTCTTTGTATGGTATCTTGTTGGATATTACTTTCCCAGAATGGGGTTTAGTTTATTTGTTACTGAATAGAATCATAGATGTACGTATTCTTAGTTTACTGTCAGAAAAACAAGTCAATTGGGTGTTTGACATTTTTTGCCCCTCCTATTTTGAACACTTACAGCTGCGGCCAAATTTTTCGGATGCCTGGTCAAACTTAGCTAGTGCGTTCATGCGTAAAGGAAGATTAACTGAGGCCGCCCAATGCTGCCGCCAGGCACTTACCTTAAATCCTTTACTGGTTGGTTCCCTGTATTATAACCTTGTTGTTTTGACATTCTTGATACATAGTCTCCGGCTATCAGCAATTAGAACTTTGAACTTCTTAACTTCTTTCACATATCTCAAATCTATTGTCCGGGGATGTGATCAGGTTGATGCACATAGCAATCTTGGGAATTTGATGAAAGCTCAAGGCTTGGTTCAGGAAGTAAGTCCTGCTCTATTTTTTTTGGACAGAAATAATTTATTCAATAGCTTAATGCTCATTCGTCGATTATTAGTATCAGCTGAGCTTTACTTATGTGCTTGATTAAGTGGTCAAGAGTAGGTTCTCTGTTCTTTGCAAAAATGAGACTCCATTATTTGGTCTCCCTTTTCGTTCTTGATCTTTTGCTGACTTCATGCTGTTAGAGCTATCTTACCCGTTCTATCCTTTTTCATTCCTATATTGCAGTCGCGAAGTGATGAGAAACATGATTTGAAAATGATTTTGTCCATTTTTAGCAGAGCCCATGTATCAGAATGCATATATTCGAACTGGATATCTCTGCTTCCCACTTCCATATGCAGTCATCTCTTTAGGGTATTAGTACGTAAGGAAACTAAAGTGGGTCAACTTAAAAGTTCTAGCAACACCAGGCTTTTATTTTATGTTTTGGTTCTTCTGTTAAAATTCTTTCCTCTTTTCTTCTTCTTCCCCTTTTTTCTCCTGCTACCACCAGGCACCAGTTGAGTTACTGATGGGAGTTATACGTGTCCATAACTGTCTTGATGCACAGTTCAGTACAGATGTCAGTTCTTAGCTACAGGCCAGGCTCAGGTGATGGTTGATCTTGTTTACTTCGATCACCAAGACTCCATATTCTGGAATGTATTGTTGTGCAGGCTTATAGTTGCTATCTTGAGGCTTTACGAATAAAACCAAGTTTTGCCATTGCATGGTCAAATCTCGCTGGCCTTCATATGGAATCAGGTGATCTAAACAGAGCACTTCATTACTACAAGGTACATTTATCCCATGTTTTCCCTATCTTTGTCTGCTTCATTGCCAGTTCTCATCAGACATAATATGAGCAATGTCACCGGCTTTGCCTCAATATATAGCCAGAGTTGTCAATCTCTTACATATTTGCACTCAAGAATGCCAGACTTACTTTTCCATAATGAGTGAAATAATGAATACTTATACCAATCATGACCTTGATATTATATCTGTTATATTATATTCTCTTCCAAAAGTTTACTAGTTGTCTTATTTAAAGCATTTGAAACTTGTTGCTGGCTTCTTTCAGGAAGCGGTGAAACTTAAACCAGCTTTCCCTGACGCGTACCTGAACTTGGGTAATGTTTATAAGGTTGGTTTTCTGCTTGTACTTTGAGGTTTGATAGATTACGAGTGTTCCATTTTGAAAACTAGACCTCTACTTGTCCATTTCCAGGCTTTGGGTATGAGTCAAGAAGCCATCATGTGTTACCAGCATGCTCTTCAGGCACGGCCAAACTATGCAATGGCATATGGTGAGCCTTTTACTTAATCTATATCTCATCTCGTTGATCAATACTAGTGGCTATATTGTAATTTGGAACAATGTAGGGTTCCAGCTGCTCGATTTTGATTTACAGGATTGTGTTAATGCCTTTGTTTTACATTCCAGGTAATTTGGCTAGTACATATTACGAGCAAGGGCAGTTGGATCTGGCGATTCTTCACTATAAAGAGGCCATTAATTGTGACAATGGGTTTCTGGAGGCCTATAATAACTTGGTTAGTTTCTGAATACTTGCAGGTGATCAAAAAATGATTTTTGTACTGCTAAGTTAAAAGGGCTAAACTCTTGTGCTTTTGTTCTGCCAAGGGTAATGCGTTTAAGGATGCAGGGAGAATTGATGAGGCAATTCAATGTTATAATGTGAGTTCTGATTCTTTGACTAGTAACTAGGAGAGACAGACAGACAGTATTCTGTTATTGGATTCTCTTGATTATCCCTCTCTCTAATTTCATATTTTAAAACCTTTCTCCATGTAGCAATGCCTTTCACTACAACCTCAACATCCTCAAGCTTTAACAAACCTTGGAAACATCTATATGGATTGGTATATAATTCTGGCTTCCTGTTAAAGATATTTGTTTCCATTTTGTTCTGTATATCCCAAGTATGCTTATATTGATAGTCCCCGTCTCAGGAACATGGTGGCGGTGGCAACTACATATTATAAAGCAACATTGAGTGTCACGTCAGGATTGTCTGCTCCGTTCAACAATCTAGCATTTATTTACAAGCAGCAGGTGAGGTGGTAGACACTATTTGTTCGTGTTGTGTGTGGTTTTTTTCTTTTTCCTTCTTTGGGTGGTATTACTCCCATATGCCCCTGACGTTCTCCTCCAAATTTTAGGGTAAACATGCTGATGCTATTTCTTGCTACAATGAAGTTTTACGTATTGATCCAATGGCTGCCGACGGGCTTGTAAATAGAGGAAATACTTACAAGGAAATTGGAAGAGTGACAGAAGCTATTCAAGACTATATTCATGCCATTACCATACGTCCAACTATGGCTGAAGCACATGCTAATCTGGCTTCAGCTTACAAAGATAGGTGACTTTCGTGTATTCCTTGTACTGTTCTCCAGATGTCTTGCGTAGTTAATAGTACTGACTTCATTAGTAATTCTTGAAAACGATGATTGCTAAAGTGGACTAGTGGAGGCGGCTGTCAAAAGCTATAGACAAGCATTGGTTTTACGTCCAGATTTTCCTGAAGCAACGTGCAATCTGCTCCACACTTTACAGGTACTACTTAATGACAATGAAGGAAGTGTAAAAATTTGGTCAGCGTCATAGTTAGCTTGCTCCGGAGAAGTGTGTGTAGCACTGTTAGTCCGTTACAAGGATCTGTCAATTGTCTGTTTTCTCATTTAAAACACATGTCGTGAGTTACAAAACTATCCTTCTTTCTGAATTTTTTGTTAGCTAGTGGTCATAACTTCAGAAGTTCAGATATAAATTTTGAGGTGTAATAATAAATTGTGGGGCATGTTGGGGCAGAAGCCTGATATGAGTTTAATTTAAACTTGGACATGCTTCTCTAACCTGTATATTGCTGGTAGTGGAAGGTCCTCACTCATACTGAAATCTTGGTTTCAATGTCATCCAGTGTGTTTGCAGCTGGGAAGATAGAGACAAAATGTTTAAGGAAGTTGAGGGGATAATTAGACGTCAAGTGAAGGTTAGACTGTCTTCCTTCATGAGGATTGTTCATTTATTCTTATTGGCAATGTTATTTTATTTCAGAATGGAAATATACATTTATACTGCTTCTGTTTTCAGATGTCAGTTCTTCCAAGTGTACAGCCTTTTCATGCGATTGCCTATCCCCTTGATCCTATGTTGGCTCTTGAAATAAGGTAGATTGCTGGAAAGTACTCCGTAATAGCATAGTGTGTTCCTTTTTTTTTTCAACGTAAAAATACTAGTGTTCTTTTTGTTGTTGTTTGAGGCCTTATTTTGAACTTCTATCCTGTAGCCGCAAGTATGCACAACACTGCTCGGTTGTTGCATCACGGTATGCATTATCTCCCTTCAAGCACCCATCGCCCACTCCAATAAGGAGTGGATGTCGTCAGCGTCTAAGGATTGGGTATGTCTATTGATCTGTTTCTGATATGTCTTGGGAGTTGGAGATGCCTCCTCAACATCAGTGTGCTTTTGCTATGCAGGTATGTAAGCAGTGACTTTGGTAACCACCCTCTCTCACATCTGATGGGCTCTGTGTTCGGCATGCATAATAGAGAAAATATCGAGGTGTGTTTTTATTTCATCCCTCTGTATTTTGGTACGCATTATCGTGCTACCTCTCTGTTGCTCCCCTTCCCCTCTAAATCTTTCAACATGCTGAGTACACCCACATTTTTCTCAGGTTTTTTGTTATGCCTTAAGCCCTAATGACAATACTGAGTGGAGACTGCGTACTCAAACTGAAGCGGAGCACTTTATTGATGTTTCTGCTATGTCATCTAATAAGATTGCTGAAATGATTAATGATAATCAGATACAGGTCCTTGTCAACCTCAATGGCTATACCAAGGTATGCTTGAATCAATCTATCTTCCAGAGGTTTTGACCTCAAAATTGACAATTAATGTAGTATTCTATTTGATTTTCTAAACATTTGTCCTATTGGCTTTTGCTTAGTTTGTAGCTTCTCTTCAGGACTTTAAAAGTAGGAATATTTTGAATTTGATAATTTTAATCTTCTAATTGTATGATGCAGGGTGCCAGAAATGAGATATTTGCAATGCAACCGGCACCTATTCAAGTCTCGTACATGGGATTCCCTGGGACAACGGGTGCTGCATACATTGACTACTTGGTTACTGATGAGGTTAAAGGAACTTTCAAATCTTTGATTTAGTCTTTATTTTTTTGCCATGTTTTTTAATAGATGATATCATTTTGTGCTCCTTTAGTGGAGTCCCTTACCTTTCCTTTCTCTTTATGTTAACGTGTCACATATTTGTACTGCAGTTTGTATCACCTTCCGAATCTGCTCATATTTACTCCGAGAAACTCGTTCACGTGCCTCATTGCTACTTCGTAAATGATTATAAACAGGTAATCACGCCTTTTGAATACTTTGATTCTGTAAAATTTTATCCATTAGTTCTTCCATTTATGATTGGTAAACCTTCTTCTTTGGGCTCAGAAAAATAGAGATCTGTTGGACCCAAATTGCCGGCCTAAAAGGTCAGATTATGGCCTTCCAGAAGACAAATTTTTGTTTGCATGCTTCAATCAATTATACAAGATGGATCCTGAAATCTTCACTACCTGGTAATTTTTTGTTTTCTTATGTTTCTTTTTGCTAAGCTGAAGTACTTTCAAGTTTCAACGAACTACTTCACTGAGTCGGGCAGTAGTTCTCATGTACATTTATTATAACTTATCCACATTTACCTTTTGTGTTTTAAGGTGCAATATCCTTAAGCGTGTACCGAACAGTGCATTGTGGCTCCTGAAATTTCCTGCTGCTGGAGAATCAAGATTACGTGCATGTAAGTCTTTCGCCTTTATAAATAAGAAAGGTCATCAGGGTGATAGCAATGATACTTATTCTTTTAGATAGAAACTAACCATAATTTATGAAAGGTAAACAGAAAGGAGACACTAGTCCTTAAACAAAACCATTGTACATTTAGTTTCCTTTACTTTGTGCTCACCCCATTCACTTTCAATCTATCATCTTAATTTTCTTGTAACAGATGCCGCTTCACAAGGGGTAGGGCCAGATCAACTCATATTTACAGATGTTGCTGTAAAACATGAGCACATTAGACGTAGTGCTCTGGCCGATCTATTCTTGGACACGTAAACCATCGCTTACCCGCAGTTCTTACTACTGTTTCAGTACTGTAATTGAGTAGCTTTCTCTGTTACACAAGTTTGATTTCATTCTTTGACGAGTATGCAACATTGTTGTATAGGCCATTATGCAATGGACACACCACTGGTACAGATATCCTCTGGGCCGGTTTACCAATGATTACCTTACCCTTGGAGAAAATGGCTACCCGGGTAGCTGGCTCTCTCTGTCTTGCTACTGGACTTGGGGAAGAGATGATAGTCAAAAGGTAATTGTCAAGTGGTAATTAAATTTGGTTTGTCGTCATGTCCTTGCCATTTATGGTGGCTTGGCAAGCTTTCGCCGTGATGATTAGTTATTAGACATTATAGGTGTACAGCCTACTCTGGCAGGCATCTTAAAAGGATGCCTTAGCCAGCTCGAGTCGTTAAGTTACTGATGTCCTATACTCGGACATATTCTAATTCAAGTAATTCTCGATTATTACACTTGTTTTGTTTTATCTGCTATGAGGGTAGCAGAAAAGTACTTTTTTCTCATGAAAGTTTGATCATATAATGGAATAAAGCAAAATGGCTCATAAAACTGTCTCTGCTTCTTATTTTGTGAAGTAGCAGTCAGTCGGTGCGATTCTCGAAGTAATTTTGATTTTGGGTCGTCTGTGCGTAGCCTCTTTATGTTTCAATAGGGGTAAGGCTTGCGTGCATCCGACCCCCCTTATCCCGCCTTATGGCAGGAGCCTTTAAGGCACTGGGGTAAAGTTGTTGTTGTTGAAGTTTGATCATATGAAAGGGTTTCACGTCACTTTATTCTGCTGGAGCATGTCATAGCAGCTGTAAGTTGCTGATCGCATTACTTTTGTTTTGGCAGTATGGAAGAGTATGAAGAACGGGCAGTTTCACTGGCACTACATCCCTCGAAACTTCGAGCTCTTAGAGATAAATTAAAAGCCATTCGTCTGAATTGCCCTCTTTTCGACACTGTCCGCTGGGTATGTTGCTCTAATTCTTAAGGGATGCATAGATCATATTCTGAATCTGTCAGATCATATATAACTCTCATATCATGTCTTGTTCACATTTCAGGTGAAGAACCTCGACAGGGCATATTTTAAAATGTGGAATCTATATTGCTCAGGGCAGCATCCTCAGCCTTTCAAAGTCACCGAAAATGACTCAGACTTCCCGTGTGATAGGTAGTATGTAGTGAAGCACCGGGTTGGGAATCGGGATTGTATATAGATTGTAGAGTAGCATTGAATGGTATAGAAAGAACTATTAAGGCTTGATATGATGTGAGAGTCCTAAGTTGTAGAAATAATGTGATTATTTCGTGCTTCTCCTACCCGTCAAACACGCCCTGAGGCTGAATGATTCACCCCTGTATGACAGCCTTAGAAGCCTGTATGTCTATGTATGGTTGAATATGTTTATATACTCAAGAGAGATGGTTTGTCAACGTTCAGCAATTCTGTTTTCTGTTTCGGGTTTTTGTTGTGGGTTGGTTGGTCTTCTCTGAGCAACAAATTCTGTTCTTCCCCTGACGTAATGTTTTGACGTTTCGACATCTACCAGTAGCTTGTACTAGGTTGTACGCTGTGCAGCAGCAGCAACAAATGAGATCCTGTGGTTGAACTGAGGAAATTTTGGAAAAGATATGGACGGCAGATAGGAGGGTGCTGGGAGAGCAGGCTGGATCAACCGATGATCCGGACCATGGGAGGGAGCAAGAAGCGAGCACGGCTTTGCAATTACACAAGCCGTAAACCTGCATTTGTAAAAGGCGATGGTTCGCTACAAATTTGAGATGAACAACACCGTGATCATGAAAATCGTGTCGTAAAATATTCCATAATCACGGTAACCCTTCAACGTCCTAACCTTGACCTAACACAAACCGAACCGACACTGATACACCGATACATATGGTTCGAGTCGTATGGTCCGAAGTACTCCGAACTTGAATGAATCCATTGCAAAGAGACTCCTGGAACCCAAGTCACATCTTTAGAACCCAAGCCAGCAGTGAAAAATGAAGCGTGAGCCTCACACTTTGTTCACACATCCCAAAAATAAACAAAAGAAATGATCTCACGAGCAAGTTCCGCCCTCCGCTTCTCTCTCCACCGCACCAACCACCACCAAATCCCCCCAACCGCATCCTCTCTCCTCCGCCACCTCTCCACAATCTCCGCCACCAAACCCACCGCAACAACAACCAAAAACGACGACTACTTCGCCGCAATCCACCACATCTCCAACATAGTCCGCCGCGACATCTACCTAGAAAGAACCTTGAACAAGCTAAACATCGCCGTCACCAACGACCTCATCTACCGCGTCCTCCGCGCCTCCTCCCGACACGGTCCCCAATGTTTCCGGTTCTTCAACTGGGCCCGGACCCACCCGACCTACTCCCCGACCTCCGTCGAGTACGAGGAGCTCGTCAAAACCCTAGCTCGGTCCCACCACTGGGAGACAATGTGGAAAGTCGTCGAACAATTGCGCGCGCAATCCAGCGACACCGTCCGCCTCGGCGGCGACACGGTGGAGTTCATAATCCGAGAGTACGGAAATAAAGGCCACGTGGACGAGGCGGTTAGGGTTTTCAATTCGTGTGAAAAGATATTCCGTTGCGAACAAAACGTCGCCGTTTACAACGCGCTGTTGTGCGCGTTGTGCAGTTGTAAAAATTTCTACGGCGCGTATGCGTTGGTTAGGAGGATGATTAAGCGGGGGAAGACGCCGGATAAGGAAACGTATTCGATACTCGTTAGTGCGTGGTGTAAGGCGGGGAAGATGAGTGAAGCACAAGATTTTCTTGAGGAGATGAGTAAAAAAGGTTATAATCCGCCTGTACGAGGGCGGGATTTGTTGATTGATGGTTTGTTGAATGCAGGATATATTGAGTCTGCTAAGAATTTGGTTACGAAAATGGCGAAAGAAGGGTTTGTTCCGGATATTAGGACGTTTAATTCGTTGTTGGAGGCGGTTTGTAAGTCGGGGGAGGTTGAATTTTGTGTTGGATTGTTTGGGAATGTGTGTAGGTTAGGGCTTTGTCCTGATATTGAGAGTTATAAGATTATGATTCCCGTGTTAGCGCGATTGAATAGGTTGGAGGAAGGGTTTAGGTTGCTACATTGTGCAATTGAGGAAGGGCATAAGCCTTTTCCGAGTTTGTATGCACCTATTCTTAAGGCATTGTGTAGGAATGGGAAGTTTGATGATGCTTTTAGCTTTTTTAGTGATATGAAGGTGAAAGGGCACCCTCCTAATAGGCCGATTTATACTATGTTGATTAGGATGTGTGCGCGTGGGGGGAGGTTTGTTGAGGCTGCTAATTACTTGGTTGAGATGACTGAGATCAATTTGCCGCCTTTGTCTAGGAGTTTTGATATGGTTACTGATGGTTTGAAGAATTGTGGGAAACATGACTTGGCTAAAAGGATTGAGCAATTAGAAGTGTCTTTGAGAGGCTAAAGCGGGGTTTGATGCATCAGTTGAAGTTGATGTTTTCAGGGCCTCTGTTAGACACGAGGTTGCGTGAGCAAGAAGGCTTGTTTTTGTGGACTTGGTATGCATTTCAGTCTTGTGCTTTTGTTCTGGTATAGTTTGATAGATTTATATCCTGAGCTTGATTTAGCAATGTGGACATGTTGCTTTCTTATGTTCATCTGTAGATGAGTATTGAAAACTTCTTGAACAATTTTCAGCTGCTTGTGTTCCTGTATATTTGGACGTTGAATAATTTGATGTTGAAGCTTTCGGTATTAGGTTCAGTACTATTACTTTTCTCTGATTTGTGGTTGTAGGTAATTCAGACTTTACGAACTTATATGCAGTAGCATTGACAATTTGTGCTTCAAGGTTTTGTTCACTAGTTTAGGACTTCGGTGTTGTGAAATGGCTTGTATCTTGGCACTTGTTAACCGAAGATGTAGTCTTTATGCACTAAGGGGTATTTGTATGTATTAAAAGCTGGGAGAATATAAAACTAGGGGCTTGATGAGTGATAACTCCAACATAGTAGCTTCTGATTATCTTAGGAGAGGAGGTTTCTTTTTCTATTACTAGCTAGCTTCTTGTAAGCAAAAGATGGGGTGCTTTCAAGGGTACTATAAGTACGTTTATTCAATGGGATTAGGCTTCTTTGTTGTTGTAATTCCTTTTTAAGGGTACGACTCTCATGAGTACCCTCGGATGCAAACTTAGTTCCGTAGTCATATACCCTTAAAAGCAATTACACTTGTAATAATTGGAGCTAAAGTACCCTTGAAGGCATTAAGAATTGTATAGAAGTAATATCTATGGATCCCTTGTCTTCAGTTGCTTCATACTCCGTATTTGCTTAATTGTCTACAATTGTATTTAGAAGTTATGATATGAGTACGGCTGCTTGTGAACTATCCCTGATAAGTAGCTACTTAGTATAAAGCTTTGTTTTGTAGATACCGCGTTTTGTTGATCATGAATTCATGAGCATGAAGCCAGATTATACTGGTATATAGTAGTGTCTTGATTATGTATACTAAAGTGCTAAATGTCATCACTCTGTTTCATTTCAGATACCTTTTGTTTGCAAGTTTCCGCTTGGACTGTGGGATCAAGCATCAGAACAACTCATTGTTTGGGCAAAGCATACCAAGTCCAGATTCATGCGGCTTCTGTTACAGAAAATTACTGACTTGATTAATGTCAAAATGTCATTCATTCAAATGCCCATAGATCTGATGATGACCGTCCCACAATTCTTCAGCTAAGCGATGCTCTGGGGCACGATTTCTATCATTTTTAATGAACTTCAGTATTCACCCTGATTATGTCCGTCTCGAGGATGTGACCCAGAACGAGAGTAATGTGTTGGGCGCGAAAATTCACGTCTTTAGGGAACACTTAAGCTGGTTTCCAGTGACGCAGCTTCTGTTCAAGTTGGTTTGTCTAGGGGGCTAACGAACATTATGTACTTCCCCTTACATCTGTGAATACCCTAAATTCCAAAGTGTGTGAGTGAATTATGAATTATGAATACACATGTCTGTAATTTCTATTGACTCCAGTTAAGATTTTTTGGGGTTAATGCACTCGGTATTTTCGAAGTTTTAAACATCTTGTGTGATTAATTGATTCCCATAGTGAGAAAATCATGAAAGTTTGCGAGTATCTATTAGTGCTGATAACCGTGAGTCGGTGAGTGTACGAGTCTTTTCATGTTGATACGTCTCGTACCCTCGTAGATCGTGGGACATAAAACTTGATTAACAGACAATTGATTGGAATGATGATTATATCAATAATCTGACAAAATTAGTCTAATTAGCAAAGTTAATTTGTTGTCGGAAGAAACCCCAAAATTACATTTGCAATTGCAACACTCAATCAACATCATCAACATCAACGGACAAACGTATAGAATAAGAGTTTTCCAAACACATTAGATTATCTATACTTTACTTTTAATTGCTGGTTTCGAAAATCCCTATTGGTCCATGAACTAATCACTGGCTCTATTCGTTCATCTGTACATGTGCTCAAGCATGGCATGCCAACATTCTCACGCTACTTGACCTTGGCCTCTCCCTCTACGGACCACAGGTGGACCGCTTAATAGTTAGTCTTACGATCGCCTAACCAACTAACCTCTCACTGAAGGCGAACCTTAAAACTTGATCGAAAAAGTCCCAAACTAAAATAGAAAAGAAAAGGAAAACAAGATGGAATGAATACCAAACTTAACCTAAAACCCTCAAACATACAGCCGCTCAAAATACCCCAAATCAAACCAAGAATTTCCCCCAAATCAATTTTGCGCAAAAATGTGGAGATCAATTGGTGCAAGATATCCTCTCACCCGAAATTTGGGAAGAAAGCTGATTTCTCTGCAAAACCCATCGTCATCATCGTGTTCATCTCAATCTCATCAGGTATTCCAACATCAGTCCTCTACTTTTTCATCTTCTTGTACAAGTTATCTGATAAATAGGCAGAATAGCACTAAATTTGGCCATCAAAATATCCGATTTTTATCGCATTCATCTTCTTCGATTAGTGAGTTTGAATCTGAAAACCATGATCCCAACTCTTCTTCTTCTGAGGGAGAAGTGGAGAGTGATACCCATGATGTTGATTCTTCCCAAGGTGTCAACTTTACTCAAGATTTTGATAAAAATGATGAAAATAATGGTACCCAGATTAGTGGTTTGAGCTCTGTTGATGAGTTAGCTGCTGATTTTGATGGAAATGTTGAAAAAAGTGGTGCCCAGATGAGTGGTTTTGGGTCAATTGATGGGTTGGGTGGAAATGGTGAGAATAGTGGTGCTGAGATGAGCGATTTCGGGTCGATTATTCAGGAATTAGTGGACGGGGGTAGTAGCGAGACTGTTGATGTCGAAAAGTTTGAGAATGTGTTGTCTTTGCTTCAAGGTAGTGTGGATGAGTCTTTAGAATCTAGCCTTGATGGTTTGGAGTTGAGCTTGAATGAGGAGTTTGTGGAGAGAGTGATTAACGGTCCTCTTGTACCTAGGGTTCACTTGATTAGGTTTATGAAGTGGGCTTCGAGGAAGGGAGAGTTTGAGGTTACTCCGAAGGTTTTGGGCTCGCTTACGCGTGTTGTATGTGATACACCGAAAAGAATGGATGTGTATGCTTTGTGGGATTTGGTAAAAGAAGTCGGTAAGGAACAAAGTGGTGTTGTTAATGTTGAAATATTGAATGAGTTGATTTCTGCATTTTCAGAATTGGGTAAGGGAAAGGCTGCATATGAGGCTTTTGGAATGTTTGAGAAATTTGGGTGTGTGCCAAATGCAGACACGTATTATTTGACTACTGTAGCTCTTTGCAAGCGCTCGTTTTATGACTGGGCCGCAGGAGTTAGTCAGAAAATGCTGGATGCTGGGATACTTCCGGAGAGTGAGGAGCTTTGCGACATCATATCTTTGTACTGCAAAGGCTATCGTACTAGAGAGGCTCATACTATTTATCTCGCAGCAAAGAAGAACAATAAATATCCTCCCCAGAGGGCGGTTAACTTTTTGATCAGTTGTTTGTCTAAGGTGGATGAAACTGTTCCCCTAGCAAAGGAAATGTTGGCTGATTTCTCAGTTGAAGCTCGTAAGCATGCCATCAATCCATTCTCATGGGTTGTCCGTGGTTTGTGTAGAAAAAACGACATTGAGGGTGGAAAGAAGTTGTTGCTTGAGATGATAGAGAAAGGACCTCCTCCTGGGAATGCTGTCTTTAATACTGTAATCAGTGCTCTCTCTAAAGGTGGCGACTTGGGAGATGCCAAGGAAATCCTGAAATTGATGGAAAGTAGGGGCCTCAAGCCTGATGTGTATTCATACACTGTCATCATTAGTGGCTATGCTAAGGGAGGTACGATGGAGGAAGCTTGCAAGGTTTTGTCAGAAGCCAGAAGGACGCACCCTAAGCTATGCCCTGCTACTTTCCACACGCTAATTCGGGGGTATTGCAAGCTGGAACAGTTTGACAAGGCCGTGAAGTTGCTCACTGATATGAAGAAATTTGGGGTTGAACCTAATGGAGATGAGTTCAATAAGCTGATTCAGTCTCTTTGCTTGAAAGCTCTGGATTGGGAAACAGCAGAGAAGCTGCTAGAAGAAATGAAAACGAAAGGATTGCATCTTCCTGGCATCACACGAGGTCTCATTAATGCGGTGATGGAACTACAACAAGAAGCAGTTGTATCTGAAGAAGCTGTTGCCCAATCGTAGATTATTAGTGGAACGACCTCAAATAGATGAAATTCAGAACAGATGATGACACTTTTCTGCAGTTTCCAGGGCACACCTGGATCACGATGCAGCAGTACTGGGAAATGCTTTGCTTTCAATGGTTTTCGAGATAGATTGTGGGTCAGTTACCAGGTGCTTTTCCATATCAATGTGTTGATGTAGGAATTTGGCTTTGTATTTCTGCTGCAGTTCCTGGTAAAAATTTTATGCGATATACTGGCCTCACTTTCTGTCATTATGCATTCATCCTTCTGTAGCTGTTGAAGTGAAAGTTCTATGTATTTCTTATGCGTCACTGTTTCTTTGAATAATTTAGAGAAGATATGAAGCCAAAAATTAAGAACGTTGTTAAGTTATGTTATAACTTTCTCTTATTATTTCTTTCAAGTTGGAGAAATGACAATTGATTCTTTGATATTTGTACAGTTAGCTTGTGAATCCATTGAGTGTAGATTTATTTATCTATAGGATTTTTTGTCTAACACTAGCTAATACGGAGTACAACGTACATTTTGTGAGACACTCCCTAATAATTTTTTTTTGTCTAACACTAACTAATACATCGTATTTTTTGTCTAACACTACCATAAATGGTTTCCGACCAAAAAAAGTCAACTTTCCGGCATGACCCGCCTATGAAAGCGAGAAAATATGAAAGATGTTGAGCATTTGGTCTAGGAAGAGTATGAAAGTACAAATTTAGGGGGTACATTTTTCAATATTTTGTATTTGCGATGTCTGGTAAGCTTGATATCAAGGACATCTTGAAGTTTATTTGCAATGATTTATCATGGATCAATTGATCCACAAGTTACCTAAATACACCGTACTTCGCATGGTTGCATTCGTGTGTGCTATACATGGTATAGAATAATCTCATAAGATAACTCATTACACTGGTCTGGCACTTTCGAAGGGCCAAAAATGCATAACTAGTTAACTACTCATTGAGTCATTGTCATCCGACATCTCCCTAGAAAGCACAGCGGATGGGGATTCACATACCCGACTTCAACCAGCAACAAGATTAGCATGTATGGTAACATAGCTGAGCCTGATTTCTCCAAGAGGACAATTCCATGGGCCTATTTGCGTCTATACATGGCAAACAACGTTTACATAGCAAACGACAGCAAAACAAGGAAAAAATACACCCAAGATGAGGAGTTAAACATCCAAAGAAAATATGCATAACAAAACTAAACCATAAACATGGATAGGGCCTGTTTGTTTGGTATCGTTTTCAGTTTTCAGTTTTTTTGAAAACTAAATTTCCGTTTTTGAAAATTAGAAAAAGTAGTTTTCAGTTGTCAGCTTCCATCTATATGACTATTATATAATCAGTCAGTTTAAAGTTTATTTCGTAACTTACTTACATAATTTTTTTTACGCCGAAAAAAATCAAAAACTAAAAACAGCCGTGATACCGAACAAATACGCCAAACAAATAAAATAGAATCACTTTCGTGATTTTCACGGATATAAAAACTAGTTACTCTTATTACTCCCCAAGGATTGGCACGGGTCTCTGTTAAAAAAAAGTTGATAAAAAATAAATTAAAATAAATTGACCTCCCTTTTTTCTTCCCTTCCTCTTCTACATACCTTTCTCCCCCAAATTCGTTGCAGAAAATTGGGCAATTATTCTGAGCTCAAACCCAGATTTTTTCCACCAAAACCTTAAAATTTCCCAAATTGGAGAATAACCCTTTTGAATTCATCCCCAAAATTCAATTACCCAGTTGAAGAAAATTGAAAGTTTTTAACTTTAATTGAAATAAAAAGCCCAAATTTTTGCACCAAAAACTTTAAAATTTCCCAAATTGGGGAATTACCCATTATGATTCATCCCCAAATTCAAATACCCAGTTGAAGAAATTCGAAGAAATTGAAAAAATTGATATAAAAAAACCATGGCAGATAACTCTGCATCTTCCCCAAAAACCCTGCAATCGCCAAATGTGATGGACACGCCTTCCCAAATTTCGCAAAATCCGTCGAATAGTGGTAATAATAATATGAGTAGTATGAATATGGCTTCTCCTTCTAATCTCTCTCATAATTCTCCTTCTATTGATATTCCTCGTATTGGTTCTCCGTCTGTTTCCCAAATCTCGCAATCGTCGCAACCGTCCCAGTCGCAATCGCAGTCGCAGCAGCAGCAGCAGCAGAACCAGCAGATGAGTCAGAATGTCAATGTTGCTGGTTTGCAGCAGCAGCAACAGCAGAATTTGAGTGTTACTGCTTTGCATCAGCAACAGTTGTATCAGCAGCAAATGCAGCAGCAAATGGGTATGAGTGGCGGAATGGGGTTGGTTTCGAGTAATTTGATTGGTATGCATCGGTCTGGTTCCATGTCGCGGATGAATCAGCAGCTGCAGCAGTCTCAGCAGCAACAACAACAGCAGCAGCAGCAACAACAGGTGCAACAGCAGCAGCAGCCGGGGAATACGCAATCGTTTTCGCAACAACAACTGCAACAGCAGCAGCAACAATTGTTGAGGCAGCAACAAGCTGCTTTGTATGGGCAAATGAATTTTAGCGGGTCAATGTTGAACCAGCAACTTCGACAACATCAGCAGCAACAACAACAACAACAACAGCAGCAGCAGCAGCAGCAAAGTCAGCAACAGGGTCAGCAGCAGCCGCAACAAGGTGGCCAGCAGCAACAGTTACAGCAGCCGCAACAGCAATCGCAGCAGCAAGGGCAGCAGTTGAATAGTGGGAATCTGTCGCGGTCATCAATGATGAGTCAAAGTGGGAACTTGCAAGCTGCTGCGGCTGCTGCAGCTCAATTCAATTTACAGTCACAGATGCTTGGCTCGGTATGCTATCTGTTTGTTGACACAAGGAAATGTTGTGTCATCTGTATATTTTCGAAAAATTACTGTTGTTCTAATGTGAAGTGGTATTTGTGTGTTTCCTTAATTTGGTGATTTTAATATTGTAGTGTTCGTTTGCTGTGAAGATAAAGGGTGTCACTTTTTTAGTAGTGTAAGGGATGCGATCATGTGGATTATATGTGTGTTTTTGGCTGCAAATTCAACTTGAATATCTGTGGTGATGGAAAGTGTTTCAAGTGTATATTTTGGGTGTGTTTTCGGCGTTGGGAGGCATTGGGGTAAATGTTGTTGTTTGTTTGTAATTAATCAAATTTGGTAGGCCATAGATTGCTGATAGCAGTAGCATGTAGTTTCACACACTAATGTTTAAAACGGTGGATTTAATGTCCGTCCTTCCTGATTTTCTGCTACTTTTTCTTGCAGCCAAGACAAAGGGCGAGTATTCTCCAAGGGTCACAATATTCACGGTCAAATTCGATTGGGCAAATACAAGCACTACAGATGATGTATGGCTCGCAAGTTCGGGCAAATGCTCCCATCTCTTATGGACAACGGCTGAACCAGGCTCAGTTGACGCAGCAACTTACACAGCAAAATGCACTTTCATCTCCTCAGGTATAAAGTTCAACTGAAAATGTATTTGCTTCGTGCTGGATTCAAGGTTCCTTAGTTTTTGCCTCATTCATTAAATCCTGTTGTCTTCATTGCGACTTTAGCTTATGCAGGCACAGTTTCAGTGTTTCTTTTGAATGAAACTGATAGGGTCATGTATCGTAGTGGGTAGCTAGGTTGGAAAATTTTCTCTATCTTGTTTCTGGGTTTGAGTCTTTGAGATGTAAAAATGCACTTCATAAGCAATCTCATTCTGCTACCAACCCTAGGAGTATGTTCTACCAGATGTCTGTATAAAACTCTTTGAAGTCGAATTTCCATTGTTTTCCTACAACTTTACCTTGGACATTGTTAGAATTGAGATATTAAGGTTCTGTTTTCGGGACGAGTCTGCTTATTTAAGAGATGAGAACATGAAAGGCTTTTCTGTGAGATTGCTAGTCCCACTTCTGCTTGTATAGTTATCTTTGGGGTAATTTCTTTGACCACTAATTTAAACAGTTAAGTTAGTGTGTGAATAAGTTGTGATGTAATTCTGTTTTTATTTTAGGTAGCGTTTGGAAACAAGAATTTGGAAATTTGTAATCATTTGATATATATCATTTGAGACTGTGGAATTCAAATATATTTCCAATGTTTGGGAGAGGGTGGGATTTCAAAATGAGGGCTATTGGGGTGTCATTTGCTTTACACTAGAATGAATTTCAAACGAATTCCAAAGGATTGATACGAATCCAAATTCTCAAAGTTTAGAGTTCCCAAACATGAGATTTGAGTCAAATTTGGATTTGAGAATGAAATCCTTGTATCCAAACACTCTCTTAATGAAATTCTTAAATCTTGCACCAGGAAGAAAATTGGTATGTAGAATGCTATGCTACTTAGAGTACTTTCCTTTAGAGGAAAGAATGAAAGGGGATCAATTCTCATGTTGTATATCAAGGAGTTCTGTAGGTTTGGGCTTTGGTGAAATGTTCAAGGCCTGTTTTTCATATTTACAGGACTCGTTTGTGTTCATTGACAGGGCAAACCCCCTAAATATATGGCGCTGGAGAGGGTGGCATGGAGAGGTAGAATCCATGGGGACTATTTTTTTTTAGCTTTGAGGGACTTTAAACACCATTGAGTCTTGTGATTGTCTTATGATGTGGTAACTTGTATGCAATCTGTAGCTATAATAAATGGTTATTTTCTTTCTTTGTTATTGGGGAAAGCAAGATTTCTAGCTAGTCAACAGCTTTACACGCCTATGGGACTTAGCTTACCCAGATATAATTCTGCTGATAAGCTCTCTTATCCTCAATCACGGAACAGTTTTGTGTCAATTTTCCAGTCCATATAATTCTATTTTGTCAGGGGATACAACTGTTGTTCGAACAAGGTAATTGAGGTGTTTACTGAGCTTATGAACGTTCTTTTTTCTCTGTATTTTGAATTTTGGTAGTACAAAAGTTCAAGTACTGTCTTCTTTCTTTCCCCTTTTTATTTGATCTTTGGAGCTTCTAATACTATGATTCTATTTGCAGAAACCGCAGGGTCAAAACTTATCACGGACCTCATCACTGGCATATATGAACCCACAGCTGTCCGGCTTAACACAAAATGGGCAGTCACCTTTGATGCAGAACTCTTTGACGCAGCAGCAATGGTTAAAGCAAACAATGACTGCGTCAGGGTCACCATCGTTGCGCATGCAGCCACAACAAAGACAACTCATGATGCAGCAGCAGCAGCAGCAAATCGGCCAGTCATCTCAGATACCACAGAATATGCCCTTAACTTCCCAGCAGTTCTCTCAGCTGGTTCAGCAGCAGCAATTAACGGGGCATCCTCAGCTACAACAGCAATCACCACAGCAAACGCGGCAGCTACAACAACCTTCAATGGTGCAGCAGCAACAACCACAGCAACAACAGCAGTCACAACATCAACATGCACAGCAGCAGAGCCAGCAGCAACTCCTCCCGCAACAACCATCTATAAGTCAGCAGCAACTGTCTCCTAGGCTACAGGGGCCATCAGGACAAAAGTCTCTCAGCTTAACTGGCTCGCAGCCAGATGCTACTGTATCTGGAACAACCACTCCCGGGGGGAGTTCAAGTCAAGGAACAGAAGCAACGAACCAACTACTTGGAAAAAGAAAGATACAGGATTTGGTTACACAGGTACTGCTTGGTTTTCTGTTCTGTTATTTCTCATGTTGCATGAGAAAGGGAAATCATATGTATTTCCACTTATTAATGGATGTCTAAGAACCCTGGATGACTGTTTTTCGGATGTGTGTTTTCCATGTTCCTGTCAGAAAAGTAAAAACATAGGATGCACCGCCCTTTTGTGTAGTCTATCATTCAAGACTATTTGGTCACTTAGAAGTTCCGTCTGTGCTAAAAGAAATACTCAGTATGTTTATTGATCAGCTGTGCTGAAAGATATACCCGTTACATTAAATACTAGCACTTTAGATTGTGTGAAGCTAATCATGTCGGCTTTGCTTTGAACTATATTCTTAACTCTATTGTATCCCCTCCCCCTGGGTCCTGGGTGTTATTTCTGTTCGCACTCCATTTTGACGTGGTAAATCAATTTTCAGTTGGTTTCAGCTTACCTTTACCTAATTCTGGATATGGCTATACTAGGTGGATGCACGAGGGAAGTTGGATCCTGAAGTTGAAGATCTTCTATTAGAAATTGCGGATGACTTTATTGATTCAGTGAGTCCCGCTGCTAGTCTATCAGTGTAATCACATGTTCACCGATTTTTGTTTCCGATTGTCATATTTGTATGTGCTTTACTCTTTCCTACTGTACCACTTGGATGGTAGGAACTTGCACTTCTCGTTGTTTTTGACAATCTCTTGCAATCATGTTTATTCTAACCATTGTGTAGATATTTCCTTTCACCTAAACTATCCTGGTTGTTGGTATTTTTTTATCTTATCAAGGTTCCTTCTCCTCAGGTTACTACATTTGCATGCAATTTGGCTAAGCATCGGAAATCTTCTACATTAGAGTCCAAGGATGTATTGCTACACCTAGGTATACTTTTAAAACTTCTTACAGTCATCGACTGCGGTTTGAATTGATGGTAGTTGGCGTCATGTGGTTCATAAAGTGCTTAGCTTTAACTCTCTTCAGTTGTTGACTATATGTCATGAGTTGAATTTGCTTCTTGCTATTGAAGTCTTTTATACATTCTTCCTCTTTTCTACTTAGTTTGGAGAGAGAAAACATGTGAAGGATCCACTGATAAGTGATAGGTTTAAACATGAGAAGTAATTGCTCTACTATAAACAAATTTATTGGAAATATCTTTTCTAAAAGTTAGTTGCATTGGAAGTACATTCAGTAAACATTTATAAGAATGGAAAACATGATAAGAAAGGACAGCGAGGAGAGAAATAATGTTTGGTCCTGCTCCCTGCCAATCGTTATGGCTTTTTTAGTCTCAATTTGTTTACTTCCCATCGTGTTTCTTGGGGAAGCTTGCAAGAGTGTTTTTGAGATTATATTACATAAATATTGCAATTGGTGCTGGTGTTTTGCTCATATTATCACAGTATGGCAAAGCTTTATACCCCCACCTGCCCCTTTGATGTAAAAATTAAGTGGCCTACAGTGTAATTTCTATGTGGAAAGTGAAATGAGGAGGCTCCTTGTTCTACTGTCCTATACATGAGTTTACTTCTCTGACTACACATTTGTTTTATGCTCATTGCAGAAAAAAATTGGCACCTTACAATTCCAGGGTACTCAAGTGAGGAGCGTAAGGGAAACACAGATAACGTAAGTTATTGCTTTGATCCGCATTTGCAGCCTTTCATTTGTTATTAAATTGCTTGTGAGGCTTACGTATATTGTTTTAAAACTGACCAATGGAAAGGAGATAGTCCGGAGTAAATGAGTCCAGCTTGTTTCACTCAATGATTCCTCCCTCCATTACTCCATTCCTTTCGAGGGGAAGGAATGAAGTGTAGTTTAATATACTCGTGAAACATGTTGCCATTGTTGTTATCATTCATCATTGTTATCATAATCATCACAATTACATGGAGTTTGGAAGCTCATTTTAACTTGACATATCTGGTGGTTGCAGCCTTCAAGTGATATTCACAAGAAGCGTCTTGATATGGTATATTTGAATTTCTTACATTTGAGCGCAAACTATGCGATTATCTATTGATTTTGTGGTATTGAAACTTCGTGCGACATGTATACCAGATACGTGCTTTGATGGAGTCCTCCCAGTCAGAATCCCACACAAATAATTCGAAAGATCTGGTCAGACAGGGCCTTGGTAACTTGGCTGGTGCTAGTCACATGATGAGGCCCTCCCCTAGTTCAGAGCAACTTCTAACACAGTCAGCTGCTTCTCAAATGCTGCAGCAGATGACAAGATTTTGAAAGATTTACCGTTCTTCCACATCAATTGGGTGTACATTACGGTCAGTAAGTTTTCCTCTACTACTCTACACTTCTTAACTGAATGTATTAACTGTGTTATATCCAATTTTCTTTATTTTTTTCCACAAACCACAGAGCTGCTATCTTTCACTTTTCTTTTCTCGTAGAATATAATTTTTGACTTGTTTTGGCAACAAATTTGGACCTGTTGCAAGATGTGTACTTTTCTGATCTCTGGGTCATTTAGAAGTATCTGTCCAAATTTGTGCACTTTGCTCGTACGCAAGTCTACGATTTATGATTTATTTCAGTCATGTTGCATTCAACCTTAAGGACTAGTGATACCCGTCAGGAATGCTACTGACGATGTCAGGCATGAGCCTCAACATCAACATCAACTTCATTGATTACTGGCTTCTGGTGTTTGGTAAAATTATGTCTTAGTATCAGGGTATGTCTTAGGGGTAGAATCATAGAGGTGTAGAAGATCTATGAGATGGTTGCAGTGGAGTCACCATCGTATGCTTTTGGAATAACCTTGTTTAACTGTTCCGAGGCAAGTCAATTCCCTCTGGAAACCTAAAGCAAGAGGTGACACTTGACTGTTGATAAATTTTGGTCAACGACAGAGCAGAAACACCTCCTGAGCTTATAACTGTTGGTGCTGTGTGTGGCTTCTAGACCAGTATCTTGTGTGCAAACAAGATTGAACAGCCGCCCCATCCAAAGCTCTGTTTCTTGTTAGGGAGATCATGTTGAAAATTTTCCGTATAATTTCTGGAGCAAAGGCATAGTGAGAAGTGACATGAACCATTCATGGTGGTGTCTTTTCCAATAAAAATTAAAGGGCTTTCTTGATTCTTTTGTTCAAACTTCGTTTTTTTTGTTGGAACGAAAGTATGACTTGCCGGAACGGAAGTATGACTTGTATTCATGACTTTTCATCTGCTGTATCCCGTCCAAAACTTAGAATCTTTTATATAAGATGTTTTTCATTTTAAGGAGCTGGCCAGCTGACTACGTGTCATTTTCTTTAATGATTCAACGGTACAATGAAAATTGCATCTCTAAGTTCCATGACTTTTGTTCTAATTCTGATCCATACTCCTTGCAGGTTGGATAAAACATTGGTTGCCATACTCAATAACTGGGAAGTTTTGGAAGGGGACTCAATTAACTGGTAATAATTTATAAAGTGGGCATATGCAGGGTCGTATTTTATAAATTAGCATGTGTATATTATTTTTGTCGATAGAATTCCGAGAAGATTCGAGAAATTATAGGTAAATTTAGATGGTAGTTCCATTTGATGCTGCAATTCTCTATCGGTAAACACATGAACTTCGTGTCTTGTAATCCTATATCGCAGTTTTTTTTTTCCCTTTGGGAAATTGTAGTTCGATGGTGTTGATTTGTTTTGCATAGATCTTTGTTATCCTCAAATCCACAGATGATCTCTGATCTGTAACACTTTGATGTCGAAATTGAAAGTTATTTGACATTTTGACCTTCTTCCGGTTTGTTATCATTGATGATGAAGTTAACAACAATGACGGGCTGAACTAATTTCGTAGATGTGCATGAAAAGACACCATAAATTAGTACATTATATCTGTTATTGAAAAGAAACTCAGATGCTTGTCTAATCTTGTCTTCTATGTTTGATGTACCTTTATCAGTTAGGAGATGCAGTAAACAGCCCTTCTTCATTTGCAACTAGAACACTACATATTGTTAATACATATGTGGCTGCTTAAACATGAAAATCATTGGCAAAAGAAACGACTGTATTTTTGTACATGCTATGTTAACTCTTGTGCTTCCAAGAAGGTATTGAAGTCCTCTCTTAGAACTCCTGGTTTTCTGTCAACATTGTGGTCTTGATCTTGGTTGTC
>JBBYHQ010045898.1:0-32238 GCA_038382645.1 Spergularia azorica | reverse complement strand
ATTTCGCATAAATACTTTGTTTCCACACCCAAAACTTGAAATAATTCAATTAAAAGCATTATTTAATAAAATCGTTCGATGACCGACTGAATGATGGTGCAAGATAACAGTTGAATTAGTGACCTCAATAACATCTGACACAAAAACAAGCTGCAGAAACAGGCTCAACAAGAAAGTTGGTCGAGGATCTGTTATCTCTGTGCAATGAGTTTTGGAACAAGCGGCTACGTCAGAGCTCCAGCAACCAATTCTGGATGCTTGTCATCTCAGCTTCCTGCGGCAAATTCAATTTGGATTCATGATCACATGAGAAGCCTTGGTGTGTGGAAAGGCGAACAATCCTTCGAATCTGCTTTCTGCCGATGTGCATAACCTATGTCAGGACTGAAAACTGTAAAAACTGTTTCCTCAAAATGAGCCTGTCTGAATGTCATGCTGCCAGTCTTGTTCCTGTGTCTTTCTTTGCTTATTTCTAGTGGTGAAGCTGTATGATCTAGCGACAGATTTCAATAAACGAGTACTCCGTAGTTTGGACTTGGTACCTCATTTCTGCGTTTTCAATACACAAACATCATCCCGAAACTTTACACTCCCGTCTCGCCCCAGACTATTGGATCGCGTAATCTGAAGTTGGACGGAGACCGAAATTTTGGGTGGGACTCCCAGCCCGGAACATCCCTCCGTCTCAAAATGAATGATCACGTCAAGTGATGACGATATCGATATACGAAAGAATTGACCGAGTGTCTCTCATAATGCTGACTTTTTGCTCCAATGTATAGATCCATGCAAAATGAAATGCCGCTCCTTCAGATCACAGTACATAAACAGCACATAATCGAATTTACTACTACAATTATCTTAATTAAATCGGATTAGTGATGTAATCAATTAGACCCTTTTTCGTCGGTTCAACTAATTACATATTTGGCAAAACTAGTACATCAACTTTTTTATAAGGTGATGAAGAAGAATTCGTGAGAAAATGACCTCTAAAAAATTATAATATAAAGTTTGTATCAAATCACATCAACAACAATAATTTGAAAGCTAATTACATAATAATGACTTTACTTTTGGCTACTTCTGCACTAATAATTTAACCGAATCATACTTTGCCTAATGGTTTGCTACAATTGCTAGTGTGTAGTATCTTCTTAAATTTACGACGTTAGCTGACTAATTAAATAGTTCTTAATGAGTTAAAATGTTTTTAACGAGTTGATTTTTTTAAATTTTGTCGTTCTGAGTTCATGTACTTCTGTTTGTTCTTTGTTCGAGTAATTCAGGAGTGATTAATTTGAATGTATCTGAACTATCGTGTCTCGAGTCAAAAGTAATTTGCTTTTATTGAAATGTCAGAAGGCAAGAGCGCATGAAGGCTTGAGAACTATTTTTAGCTAGTAATTAATTCACTTTAAAAAAATCATGGGATGGGATTCGAACTCCATTAGAGTGCCTTTACCTTCCACTAAACTAAAGGCTCCACTTCATCTTCTTTGCTTAGTGCACTCTAAAACTCAGACAATGGTTTTGCTTTGAATCTAGTTGTCCTTTTAAGAGTGGGGTTAAGCATATCCAAGGCTATTAACTCTTCCACATGTTGCTCAAATACTAGCTAGTTGCTACCATGATTGGATGATTAGTGAAAAGCTTAATCCACCCAAAACAAAACAAAAAAACAAAAATTATATCATTGGAGTAATATGTATTTCGCGCATACCAATTTTCCGGTTAAGACTCAATTTCAACTGTCGCTGCACGATCACTGCTGATTAAACAAAAAGTTCAAGTTATTTGCTAACATCAATTGTGTTCAGTGATACAATTGGCCGATTGGGTAACATATCTCATGACTTGTGAATTTCGGTGCTTATATTTTATACTTTTATTTCATGTCTTGCTTAAACTTTCACCTCATTTTACTTAAAATGTGTGTACGGAGTACTAGTATAAGATGAGATATCTAGGAAAATAATTCCAAATGGTTAGTAATTGAATTATTATTCATAATTTCATGAATATCTTCAAAAAATCAGAAAAATAATATTCAATGATACATAAAGGCACACGGTCCTACAAGTAGAGGTACTTTTATGTACTATATTCGGGTACTATTACAAATTGCTAGTGTACAAGGTACAAGTTACAACCTAACATGACAAAGGAGATAACGGAAGTGAACTGTGAAAATTGTTCCCTTAATTCCAAGATCTGGGTTTGTTGATCCCCCGCGATTCCAGCTGCCATGACCCAACAATACTACTTATACTAGAGGCAATTGGAGCCACTTGACGAGCAACTCTTCGCCATGCTCTAATAGACTATAACGACACCCTCACTCGTTATTCCGGTCGATTATATTAACACCTCGAATGTGATTGTAGTTGCCCTACGTTCTAAATGTATAGGGCTCGTTCCGTTGCCAGAAGTTAAATAATGAACTAAATATAAATCCGTCGATTCTGATCCAACGATCAAGTTGATTTAACGTCTACAAAAGATATATGTCAATTACTTCAAGTGATTGTTAGATCAAGGTTACTTGTGTTGGGAACTTGATGAGGTGGATAATGCATGGCTTGAGATTCATCATGAGTTGTCACCTAAATTGAATTTATTACAGTGGACGTTAACGTGGTATTAATATAAGCGGGTGTTACATTGGATGATGACATGATGCGCTACTAATTAACTTGGGATGATGCTATGCAAAGGTACCATTTAGAAAGAATCTACACATATTCTCCTAATACTTGGACTTTGGATGAGCATTATTATGAAGAAAGGTCAAGATATATTAGTTATGTAGTGTCTTTCTTGATTTAACTTTGGTTGGACATACTCAATTGATGTCAACAAGCTAACGCTCTTGGAGAGTTGGAGTGACATATGACTTAATTTGTTATATATATAAGATTTTGATATGTTTCTTTTCCGATTTCATAATAATTTTTTTTTTTTAGAACATGTCACAAAAATGAATCCGCCTATCCTACTCATTATGTAACTTGTTAAGAAAGTAATGAATTTCAGCGTAAATTAAATAAAAGAATTCTTGCTTGCTTCCACCCATACTTCCTTCACTTTTCTTGCTTGCAAATTCACATGCGGAAACATACTACAAGTCTACAATCATTGTAACTCCTCGTGTTACACGTTTCTGTAATGCTACATGAGTACATGCATAGTACATGAGTGACCTGAGAATCGTGAGTTAGAAGACTTAGAACCATTTGACCTTGCGTATGTTACGTTTTTCCTTACTTGACTTCATCAATTTCCATCTTTCGATACCCGTTTGTGCGTCCCTCTTGTAAGATTATTGCTAATTCGCGTATGTCCTGTAAAGTCGAAAAGTTTAATTAGATAAATTTAATATGTAAAACATGGATGTCGATATTTTCTTTTAATAAATTAACAAATACGGAGTACTCGTTTTGAACTTTATCCTTGTAAGATGGGATATCCGATCCAAATGAATTATTCATCGCCATTAAAAGGAGTACGCGGAAGGTGGGCTGTACTCAAACCAGGGTCAACTACGGATGAATATTTCTTACCGGTTCCGCGCTTCCGTCCACGAAATTCATAGTCCAAATATAAAGATTTGTTGCCGTTAAATGTGTTGAACATTATCGCATATATTAAAACTAAAGTAGCCGACAATACAAGTTCAACCTTACAACTTGAACACACAATTAGTACATTTGTTGTCCCCGAAAAGTAAAAGATAAACCAATTCTGATTATTCTTGGGAGCTCAATAGTTTAACTTTATTTTATTTTATTTTTATTAGCTGATTTTATTTTATTTCACTAGCTTATTTTATTTATTTAGTTATTGTCTGATTTGGTTTTTAAATATTTGAACTAGTAGACTTATAAAATCTACGATATTAGATGAAGTACGTACTAGCAACTTTAAACCTTATTAGTTTCAAATTCGCTTCGCTTAGTATTGGCCAAGTCAATCCAATTAGTCTCACAAAATACCAAGCTAACGTCTAATTAAAACGGTTAATTGATACAAGTGTTTCGATACTCCATTGTCTGGTTTGGTAAATTTCGAGAGTATGGATTAACCTAACTTTGGATGTTTTATTACATATTCTTGGATGACATTGGAGTTCAAGGCAAAACCGGTTTGGATTATTATTGTACGACAAAATCAGGTTAAGGGTCAAACAAACTCGAGCTTCACTAAACTTGATACACGTAATAGTTATCACCAACGACGATGGTTGATGGAGTAGTTGGTAGAAATATGACATTAGTGTCAATTAGAGACGAGCATTTCAAAATCGAAATAGGGCAGATTTGATCGAACATTGGACTACCGAGTAAATGGTAAAACTTTTTTTTGAAATAAAAATGGTAAAACTTGGTATATGATTCAAACCTACTTTCCTAAATTACTCAAAAGTCCAAAACGAGAGCACCGAAAGAAACAAATAAGGTAAGGTAACCCGTCGACCTAAGTATCCACCGTACATCCAAAGCAAGCTTTCCCACCGTACATGATACACCCTTCACCCATTCTTATCAGCCGACAATCACATTTCACAATTTCACTGACCATTACACATCAACCATCCAAACATTGCCAACATTCAAAATATCAACTGTTGAATTGTCCCAAAATGAAATACAGTAATAATAAATCCAATTTATAAGTAAACAATTCTTTTAAAACAACATACTATTATAAGATGAAAGGCCAACAAGTCTTAAAATAAATGTTTGTTTGGTGAGTACAAAAATTTCCTCGATATACAACCTTACGACGTCAATAATTGGTTGATTTGTAGATTTTCTTTTTTTTTTTCAAATCGTAGAAAATAGATTTTCCTAGGAGTAATATTGGAGCAATTAATTCACTGAGTTGACCCTCACAAAAATTAATTCACTGAGTTGACGATTTTAAACGTGATTACACATGCACCAAATCACGACAATGTACTCATTTCAAGATCTTCGATTTCAAATTTGACATTTTCAGAATGCAAGTCCTCGTAATTTCAAAAGTTTGCACATCTTATCTCAACATACCATAAATAACAATCTCACTCAAATTTGGCGAAATATTGATACGGATAACTTAAATATCTGAATGTGAGCAAAATCTCGAAAACGTGATAAAAATCTCTTCTTAATCCACATGCGCCAAATCCAATAATTATTACCTTAATATTCAAAGTGAAAATTTCTCACAACTAGAAAGTTTTACCATATCTTATCCTAATTCCTAACATACCATAATATTCTCACACTAATATCGGATCATAATAATTACTATGGATAACTCCAATATTTACTATGGAATATACTCAAAGGTAAAACTATGAGGTAGGAAAAAGTCCCAAAATCAAATTAGAAATAAAAAAAAATATTTCCATAAAAACAATAAAATACTCACACCCCCAACCAAGGCCACAAGGCCCACAACTCAAAAAATTCCGAGTAGCGGCTCGTACCACCACCCCGACTACATTAGCTGCTCCGATGTACCGAAAAATATCACGGGATATATAAAACCGATGCTTCCTACCAAGCTCACAAATCTCTCTCTCTCTTCTCTTTTTAAAATCTCTGACCTCTCATTTCTGTCCTCCTCCTCTCATCTCCTTCCAGACTCTCTTTCTTCTGCAGAAGAAAAAAAAAACCCCCATTTTTCTCTCTCCTCTCTCCTCATCTTTTTTCTACCAGTTTTGTCTCACTTCTTGTGTTAGACAGACCAATATTATCAAGGGGAAGGGAGTAATTAATTATTAATTACAATTAATTAAGTGCTTAATCAGTTAAAAAAACAAGGGGTAATATAGGAATAAGAAGAAGCAAGAGATCTGGGGAGTGGGGGGAAATTTGTATATGAGAAAGATTGAGAAAGGGAGGGTGTCGTGTTGTAGAAGCTGCAGCTTATTAGGAGTATTCTTTGAGAAAAACTTCAAGTGTTGGGACTATTCTGCCCTTGTTATTCGCCGACGCTCTCGTTGGGGCAAATGCGGCTAATTTTTTGATTAATTTTGGACTGAATTTTTCCGTCTATTTTGTTTGATTTTGAAGCGTACCCAATACAATTCTTGGTTAAATTTTTCTGGGTTTTCGATTTACTGCTCTCAATTACAAGATATGCAGCAAGATCAGCGCAAGAAGGTTTATTTTTCACCCCTTTTTTTTTTGATTTTTTTGGGTGTTGTTAGATCTGTGTGGTGGTGATTTTGTCAAGGTTGAGTGTGTTTGAAGCTAGTTTAGATCTGAAGTATTGAACTTTACAGTTTAATTACATGTTAGGTGTGAAATCTTGAAGTTTAATTATTGAAATTATTATTGGGATTTTATTTTTCTTGTATAGTTAGGTAAGAAGAGAGGATCTGATGTAGTTTAACTAATTATTGTTTGATTATTTCACGTTCAAAATTTAAAATTTGATATTGTATGCTTGTATATTCATGCAAAGAGACATTATTGAGCTGAATTTTGGATCTTTATATTATGACATAATATGATTCTTTTTCAAAAATTTGAAATTTTGTATTGGATTTTTTTTTTTAGTGATTTTGGAATCTATCTGTGAATTGTACTTGTTGTTTTGGTGATATTTTTGGGGGAAAGGGTGGTTGGTAGGTGTGTATCAGTATGCATGTACTTTGGTATTTTGATTGTTATATCATGTCGGTGAAATACTGATGACTTCTTTGAGAAGCTTTGTTTGGTAGAGAGAGAGAGTGAGTTCGTGCATCAGAGTCAATAATGTCCTTGTTGTCTGTTTGTATGACATCTTTGTTTCACCTCTTTTAGTTCTTATTAACTTTAAATCTATAATGAACAAAACAACAATTTCCTATTTTAGAAATGAGATTTTTTTGAGATGATTTTGGTTGCTTTTTATCTTTGCTTTTACCTTTGTAAGTTCTTCAGTGAATATCCCATTGTAGAAGAATAAATTCTTCTTAGGTCCATTTTGTTGGGTGATTTTGATTTCATTGTAGCGTAATCATGTTTTTCTTGGTGGGTTTGGAGTATAATGCCATTTGGCATATGATTTGTCTGATGTTGGTTCTGTGCACATGATAAAATGGCATTTACATCATTTTGGGGTGATTGCAAAGCGTTATTAGTTGCTTTCTCTTCCCGGTTTTCGGGTCAATCTTCTTGTTCTGAGGAGTTTGGTTTGTTCAACAGACTTATCCCCTTAAATACCTGCCTGTTTTCGTCGTTCGCCACTTGTCATTTGATTTCGTACAGGTGTCATTGCTTAATCAAGAAAAACGAGATTGAAGGAACAATGTGTTGGTTTGATACTGCTTCTGAAAAATGTCTTAGTAAATTGATACACGTTCCTTTACTATTCTCTTGAGTTTCGACTAGGATGAAGATGTTTATATGGTTGTTTGGTGAAAATTGTGTGCAGAAAGTTTGAAATTTCTTAACTTCTGTGTTAATTTTTAATCCATTGCTCGTTCTTAGCTGTAATGTAATGAAGAAGGTATTCTCACTAGTGTTCTCATTATGGGGCTCTCCTATGTTAGCATATGATGTGTTAGTATATGATGCCTGGATCATCTTAAATTGTTTTGTTACCTTATCGCATAAAGTTGGACATTGTTTGCCTGACCTTGGTTGTTCCTGTTTGCAGGGTCCGAAGGATACTGAATTCTTCACAGACTACGGTGATGCAAACCGTTACAAAATTCTTGAAGTTATTGGGAAAGGGAGTTATGGAGTTGTTTGTGCAGCCATTGATACTCACACAGGAGAAAAAGTTGCAATAAAGAAGATAAATGATATTTTTGAGCATATATCTGATGCCATCCGAATTCTGCGCGAAGTCAAGTTGCTAAGGCTTTTGCGACATCCTGATATCGTTGAGATTAAACGTATTATGTTGCCACCATCAAAAAGAGACTTCAGAGACATTTACGTGGTCTTTGAGCTTATGGAGTCTGATCTTCACCAGGTCATCAAAGCTAATGATGATTTGACCCGTGAGCATCATCAGTTTTTCCTTTATCAAATGTTGCGTGCGCTGAAATATATGCATACAGGTTCGGCTTGCTTTGGTTCTTTTAAATTCTGGGTTTATGTCTAGCTAAATTTCCTTGCAGTGTATTCGGTAACTTAATCGTACGAATTTTAATACTCCTGTAAATTCTACTCTATATCTTCATTATATGTATGTATTCTAACTAAAGTTTTGCTGCAGCAAATGTTTATCACCGTGATCTCAAGCCAAAGAATATACTGGCTAATGCCAATTGCAAGCTTAAAATTTGCGACTTTGGGCTGGCGAGAGTAGCTTTTAATGATACTCCCACGACTGTATTCTGGACGGTATGCTTGCTCTCTGGGTGCTCATTGTTCAACTGGCGAATGTGTCTACTTTTTCACTCTCTTTTCACCAGCACCTCAGTCAGTAGTGACGGGCTTCTTATGTATGTATAACTTGCAGGATTATGTTGCAACGAGATGGTACAGGGCTCCAGAACTGTGCGGTTCTTTCTTCTCAAAGGTAAACCTCTACCGTATCTAGAGTATTTTGGTAGTACCTCTTTTGTTCTCACAAGTCATTGGTAACACTGGCTTCTTGGTGTGTGGCTTTCTCTTTTATGAAAACTTCGAAGGTCTTCTATCCCCATATGTATGTGCCATGTGAAATTTGCACCACAAATCAAGGAAAAGAAATGCCATTTATGGTATAAGCGTTAGGATTTGTCTGGGGATTGGATCAATGATATCCAGCTAGTGAACTTAGGGACCAAATAAGTAGATTCTACTGGACTCTGTCCAGTACTTGAGGGATGAAGTTTTTTGTTTTGTTAGAAAATAAATTTCTGAGTTGCTACCCACAACTCAACAGTTCTTTGGGGTCACATTCACGTGTATGAATTTTCGAATATGTCGGTTTAATGCTATGTCTTTTTCCTCTACCCAGTAGGCTTCAAGCCTCCAATAAGTCGGTCTTTGATTTATGACCTACTGCTGAGAGCCTGCTGGTAATCATTATTGGAAGTGAGTTATGAACTACTATAGTTTGTCTAGGCAAAAGCTCAGGTTTATCTCTTCGTTATGCTACCTTCAAGAGTCTAGCTAACGTGGTCTCTTCTTGTGCCCCTCTTTCCGTCTCTTTCTTTGCTTTACCTCCTTTTAGCGATGGTTGATTATGACGGTTCACGTCAGCGAACCCCAATTATTTTCGGTGTAGGTATCTTTTTTTTTATTATTAAATTTGGAAAGAGGACTGCAGCTTTGCTGTTGCTAGTATTGTACTCATATGTGATTGTACTTTTTTTTCTTCTAGTTCTGTTATGTGCATGCACATTATGTTTCCTCAAGTGTTGGTCTGTATAAGGTGAATAAGCCTGAACGTTAAAAGGTTATACCAAACATGGATCCTAGTGGGGCTCAGGCGCAACTGTGGTTAATCTATTAGTAATGATTTATAAGTAAGGGATACAAGGCTATGACACCACCCATCTTCTAAATTGTTTTTCATTGATCATATAAAGTTTCTCAGTTATGGTGTTGGCCAATGTTTCCGTGTAATGTGTTTCGTTAGTATAATCTTTTCAGAGATTGGAAGTAATAGTAATGCATAGATCAAAATAATTCTTGTTCAGGAGGATTATTGAACTCTCTTGGAAGTTGATATATCTTTTCCTTCAGGTAATAGTGTCTAGTATTATGGTCGTTTGAAGTGGTTTGATTGAAATGAATTCATTACTTTTGATTGAAATTCTGACCATTGTCCTTTGTCATCTGCAGTATACACCTGCCATAGATATTTGGAGCATTGGCTGCATATTTGCCGAGGTGCTAACCGGTAAACCATTGTTTCCTGGCAAAAGTGTCGTTCATCAGTTAGATCTGATTACAGATCTTCTTGGTACACCGTCGCATGAAGTTATATCTGGGGTATGAATTCCTTGCTCTTTTGGCCTATTTTTAACTTGTTGTTTAGGTGGTTTCTTATTAAACTCCTACTTTTGTTGGGTTAGGTCCGAAATGATAAGGCGCGGAAATACCTAACAGATATGAGGAAGAAGCCGCGTATTCCATTTTCTCATAAGTTTCCAAGTGCTGATCCCCTGGCAATGGGTCTATTGCAGAGACTGTTAGCCTTTGATCCAAAGGATAGACCAACAGCAGAAGAGGTTGGTGTTGTTTCTTGATCAATTTTGCCCTGGCTAGGCCATTTTATAGCATGCTTCGTGCCTAATGCTGTTCATCTCTCTTTTGTTGTCAATTATGTCCCACCAGGCACTTTCTGATCCTTACTTTAAGGGCTTGTCTAAAGTTGAGAGAGAACCTGCATGCCAGCCTATTTCAAAATTGGAGTTTGAGTTTGAGAGGCGAAGGGTGACTAAAGACGATGTTAGGGAACTCATATACCGTGAGATACTAGAATACCATCCTCAATTACTCAAAGACTACTTGAATGGGAACGAGGGGATGAATTACATTTATCCAAGGTGAGATGGTCCTGATGTACTTGTTGGTTTCTTTCTTGTCTTTTTCGGTTATCGTGTGATTAAGCCATGACTCGAGAGTATTACTAATGGGCTACTTTTTCTTTTGCAGTGCAATTGGCCAGTTTAAGAAGCAGTTTGCGCATTTGGAGGAAAATTCGGGTCGAAGTGGACCGGTCATTCCATTAGAGAGAAAACATATTTCTCTCCCAAGGTATTTATACTGTGTTCTCGTTTTTAACAGTTGTAATCAATATGTTGTGAGTTGTGGAATCATCTGACTTACTCTTTTCATTCTAAAGGTCCACAATACACGCTAGCCCCATCCCTCCCAAGCCACAGTCTACGGCATCTTCATACAGAGACCAACAAGTGAAAGAGGAGATGAGACGCTCTGAGAGTTATGGAGATGTATCAAGCTCTACAAGACAGCTGCCGCGAGCCCCATCAGGTATCTTTCATTCAGCAATGCTTATTGCCTTGTGTTGGTATATATCCCATCTGTTCTGTGTGATTGAAATGTATCAAATTTACTAACAAGTCTCAGCACCTTCCCCCTTCCCCAGCCCCCAAAAAAATGGAATACAAAGTGTGTTTTTTTTTAATAAATAGAAACTAAACAAACAGTCTTTAGCGGGGTAACGCCCCGTTTGTTAGCTGTTCCATTAAGCCTCCTGGAACAGACAATGAAAGCTAGGAAATAAACTACAGATATGGCAACTGAGGTTCCTGCAAAAATATGTTGACTTGCCATCGCACGCGGTGAACCCATATGATCCCTGACAAAGCACCCCTCTCCAGCCCTGCTTTCCGAATTCCACGCATCATCAATCATGATGCAGATTTCGTCATAATGGTCTTTGGTCCCCACGGGATGACCTTGGCCTTTTCTGGCTGCCTTTATTATCCTGAACTCCAGCCTGTTCCACAACCATGCTGTTGATATTACATGTCTTCTGGTCATCCCATCTATTTATAGTTAGCAGTTGGCACACACTCCTTAATGCGGCCTAACATTAAAATTTAGTGTGTGGATTTACATAACTCTTGACCCTTGAGGCCATCTCTGTGATTTGCTGATGGAAGAATGTTGTAATTTGTGTTTAGCGGTAGATATCGTTTTTTGGTAAGAAAGTGAAAGGCTATATGTGCTGAACCTCTTTTTTCCTTTCACGTGTCTTGGTTTTCAGCTACTAGGCCAGGACGAGTTATGGGACCCGTAGCTCCGTTTGAGGCTAGCAGGAGCACGAGGGATGGCTATGATCCTAAGACGGCAATGAGGAATCCAGTTCTTGCGCCTCACACAGTTTCACCTCAGTACTATTACCGGCCAAATGTGACGCCCCAACCCAAGCATGGGGCAGGAGTCGTACAAGGCACTTCACAAGCAAAGCAGCAGGTACATGTACAGCCCAACCATGAAGTTGCTATTGACATTAACACTAACCCGTACCAACCTCAGCCGAAGCCAGATCAGTATAGCAGTAGAATCGCCCTTGATGCAAAGCTAATGCAAGCGCAATCACAGTTTGGAGCGACTGCTGTTGCAATGGCTGCTCACAGAAATGTGGGCACTGTTCAATACGGAATGTCATAAATAAGGCTAACAGATCACCTTTGTATTGATGGACTACGCGCTGGGGTTCCTGAATCCCAGAAAGGTCGAGGCCTGTGTGTCCTCCCTCACTTTGTATCGCTAATTATGCCATATGCTCGAGAGTTGTGTAATGTCATATCGTCGTTGGGATTGTTCTGTGATAGCTTATTCCTAGATAGTCGTTTCTTATCTAGTTATCATCATGTTTACTGACAGTCCATAGATCAAAGTAAATAAATAAAGCAATTCATTTATAATCTGGTTATTGTTGTATCTTGTACGTCAATTTATCGAATAACATTGTCAAGTAACAAGTTGCTCAGTTGCTGGTTTTAGAGCTCCCCTTCTCCCATTCTACGGTTTCCTGATTTGAAGGTTCGCAAGCATCAGACCCATGCCTCGTGAAATGTCGTAAAATTTAGCAGGAATGCCGAAAACTGGCTTCAGCTGTTGCTCCACAGCGATGATTCGCAGAAGCACTCATAATAACACAGCAGTTAAAGACCAAATGCCATACAGATTCACGCTGAAGTAAAATTCTGCAATAGATAGCTCAATTCTCTAGCAAAAACATTGCTGTATTATTATTCAACTGATGCTTACACTGAGATCTCAGATTGGAACTTCAACCCGACGATCATTCAACCAACATTGGATTTCAGTAAGCCGATGATAGTGAAGATCGACGAAAACTATTCTAGATAAAAGTATCTATTACCTACAACACCCAAACCAAAAAAACAAAAAACTTCAAAACCCTACAAATGCTGTAGTGACATCTTCATTCCTGAGCAAGTCCTCATCTGTCTTAATCCCTGGCCACAATCTTGAACTTTCCAGTTTGCTGTTGCTGCAAACACAAACACACACAAACCAAACAAATCAGACAAACGCCCTCGTCCCAAAATGATTTGGGATCGGCTAACAAGAATCGACACACCACATACAGATCTACGACTACTAATGTAAAACAAAATCAAGCAAATTAGAGTACCCTTTTCCAGATTTCAGTGTGTTTCCTACAAAAAGCAGCAACAATCCCACCATTACTAGTACACCTCCCTTGCTTAAGCTCAATACAAAGATCTTCCTTCAACCCACAAGTCACATGAAACGACATCGGACATTTAGGCTCCGAACACTCAATTGCACACCCTCTTGTCTTCTTGCACAAGTAACAACTCTCCTTCCACCTCCTCTTAGGCACCTTTGAACAATCAATCCCGTCTCGACCCTCGGGTTCCTCGAAGAACACCTCCGGCACCAGCACTGCACACACAATGTGGGCCCACCTCCCGTCATTGGTTGGCTTCGTAGCCCCACCAATGACCGGACAAAGACAACACCTTTGCTTTTCTTGTTCGCTTGTTTCCTCGTGAGCCAAATGTCGCGTGTTCAAGCATTGGGAACAGAACCAATCTCCCTCGGGAATTCCTTTAATTAAAGGGTTCCCGTAACAGGTTGCGTGAACCATAAGATTACACCCGTCACAGAACACAATCGGGTCTGTCGGATCTCCGTCCGTGCTCTCGCACACTGCACATAAAATCCCATCCTCTTCTTCTTCTTCAGCTTCTTCTTCACGCTCATTTTCATCTTTCACCATTAAATCTTCCTCTTCTTCTCCGCCTTCGCCATCGATTTGCACATCTTTCTTCTTCTCCGGAGACGGGGTGTACTCCACATTCAGGTCGATTTCCTTGAGGGGCGGCTTGGATGGGCTGATTTCGGGCTCGGGCCGAAAAGCCCAGATCGGTTTCTTGGCGGGCAAGCAGATGGGCGACGGTGTAGGGCTGGTTTCTGGCTGAAAAGCCCAGACCCTTTTTTTGGCGGGTAAACAGATGGGCTCCGGCGAGGGGGTAGTAGGGCTGACTTCGGGCCTAAAAGCCCAGACCCGTTTTTTGGCGGGTAAATTGAAAGGTGTAGGAGGGGTGATTGAACGAGGAGGAGGAGGGAGGTTTTCGTCGGAATTTGGCGGGAATCTGGATTGCTTCCTCTTTTTGGCGGGGAGGTGGGAGGATGATATCGGTGACGGTTTCGATATCGAATTCGGCTCTGGTTCGGTGTGGTGGTTGTGGTGGTGGTGGTGGTTATCTTGGTGGAGAAGCCTGAAACGTTTCATGGGTGGTAGAGTGTGGGGTTTCGGATCCATTGTTATTGACGACGGCGGCGGCGAAATTGAAGAGTAGGGAGAAATTGATGGTTTTTTGGGGGAAAAGATTAGGGAAAAAGTGTAGAGGAAGGGGTTAGATTTAGGGAGAAATGTACGATTTTAATGAAATTGTGGGAAGAAAATTGCCGGGAAAATGAATTAATTTGATTTTGGTGGGCAATTTTTGAAATTGGCGGGAAGATTTGGGTTTTGGTAGAGTTTTTGTTTTGTTTTCTGGGAATTTTGAATTTTGGGTTTTTTTTTCCTTTTTTTGAAGTTTATGAAAATTTTGGGTTGGGTTGGGCTGAACTTTTGGTATGGCGCGGTGTTGGGAGTTCAAAGCGTATTTGCAAAGGGATATGGAACCAGACCTGGGCACACGGGGATGTTGGTAGTGTACTAGTGTTGGATTCCGGATTCGTAGAGTACGGGTTGATGTTAGGTTCGGGTCAATTCAGATTCGGCTACAACGATGATTTAAAGCCAAGCATCAGACTTTTTGAGGCGATCGCTTACGCCTTTCTTTTCTTCCGGATTTTATTCTTTAGCGATAATTTGCCAAGACAATAATTATTACGGTCAAGACAGATTCATTGAATCTGGTTTATGTAATTGACATATTTACCTTACAAGATACTGATTTGACTCGCCAAAATCATCACCCTTATTTTTGTAAAATCAGTACGGTGTATCATATTAAAAATAAGAAAAAATAGTTTTCTGTTTTAAGTTGTCTATTTGCATTTTCTACGACGAATATAAAAAAAAATCCATTTAATAATATGAAGTAATTTATGATCATTGGACTTCAGGCCAAACTAATCTAATCTAATAGTATATATTAAAACCTGTAACCAAGTCTTTCCTAGGTTGACACTTGGCGCACATTAATTGGATATAACATAAAAATAGCATTAAATACAATTATCGGTTAGGATCTAGTAATAAATTATCATACATTAATTGGATAGAACATAAAAATAGCATTAATACAATTATAGGTTAGCTTATGGTAATAAATTATTATAATATTAGCTAATTTATGGAAAATAATCATTATGGTAATTTATTAGAACAAAGATAATGCAACATTTTCTTTTATAAAACGGGTATAAACAATATAAATATATAGCCCGGGCGTGGCACGGGCATGCAAACTAGTATGGTTTATTCCTTTTATTCGGGAATAAGAGTCTGAGAGAATTGTTGTTATCTATTTTGCATTCGGTTTTAGTTCTGAGTGTAAGTGAACTCAAAACATGGAGTGGAAGGCAAATTTTTCTATGGTTCATCGACTAAAGGTACTAGAGGTCAAAGGCTAAACTAAATGAAGAATGTTTAGTGATTAGCTTAACTTGATTGGATCTCTAAGGGTTGAGGTTCTTTCGTTCATATCTTTTTTATTTTTTTGTATTCTTAAACACAAATCACAAGACTGTTCTATAGTATAATACAGTCGTTTGTACTATCTGTGAGGCAAAAACGAACACCAGTCTGTTCTACAGGGTCCTTTATTTTGCTGCGTTATTTCATATCATATGTATATGAGCTGTATTTTTGATAATAAGCATTATGAACATTTTGTTGACTATTTTAGCTTGAGTTGTTACTAGGCATTGTGTTGCTTCCTTGCCATTCCTCAAGTATTATTGTTATATATTTATCATTAAAGGAGATCCATTATGCAGTTTCTTTGTGTGTATTACTGTGTTTGCTTGCAATAGGTTGTGTTGTCTTGAGATTTGCCATGTGATCTGTTGGATTGATCCTCTGGTCATTGTTCACTCATGACACTTGGCATACATTAATTAGATAGAGCATAAAAATAGTATTAAATACAATTATTGATTAACAATATGGTAATAAATTATCATATATTAGCTAATTTATGGAAATAATAAATATGGTAATTTAGTTTATAATATGAGATCTAAGAGATAATATTATGGTGGTTAGCTAATTTATGGTAATAAATTTAAATATAATGTGATATAACGAGTTACGGGATAGTAGAATGAAATAATGTAACATATGACGAGATAGTGGAATTGAAACTGTAAAATGGGTGACATTAAAGTGGAAATATGATAATATGATGAGTGGGTAAAAATAGATAATAATAAAATATGACGGGTGACAAAAGTTGATTGTGGTACCCTTCATAATAATATTAGAAAAACGATAAAACATACAATATATTTCTATAAAACGAGTATAAACATTATAAATAGACAAGCCCGGGAGTGGCACAGGCACGCAAACTAGTTTAGAGAACTAAAACTGGAACTTGGAACTTGTATTATTACTACTGACTTAGACTATGTTTGGTATGCACAATAAACTAGCTTATTTGGCCAAAGTAGCTTATTTGACTAATTTTTTAAACTCTTTGACTAAATAAGTTGGTTTGGTAAGGCCCTGTATAATAGGACTGCATCTTTTTGATTTGATTTGATTTGATTTTAATGAATCTGATTTGATTTTATTGGCTCTTATATGATGAAATCCAATTTGAATGACTCTGATCTGATTTGAATGACTATGATTTTATTTGAATAAAATTCGAGATCAGTATTAAATATGATATGATCAAATTTCTTAAATCTGATCTGATTTGAATGTCTCTGATCTTATTTGAAAGTCTCTGATCTAACCAAATTTGATTTGAATAATTCTGATCTGAATTGAATAAATATAATCTGATCTGAATATTCAGTTTATTAAGTCTTCCCATATAGGGCCTAACACCACTAGCTTAATTAATAAGCTAGCTTATTTAAGATGTTACCCCATGTAACTTATTTAAAAATAAGCTAGATTATCATAATTTTATTCTTATTTTACTCTCATTTATTTACTAAATTAAAATGAAATTAAAAATAAATAATACATTTTATGTAATTTTATATATATCAGCTCCTATATCCGATAATTCTACCAAACACTACTATTACTATCAGCTAAAAACTTTCAACTACTTGATTTCAAAAAAAAAAAAAAAAAAACTTTCAGCTACTATTGCAGTTATTATTTCAGCTTTCAACTACCATTTCAATATTCAGCTACTATTACAGCGTTCACCTACTATTTCATCTAATTTTACCAAACATAGCCTTAGTGACTTCGCATTAGAAAATTATTTATTTTAACTGTTTGCAAGCAATTTCTACGGTTTGACAAAGCAACGCTAGTTGCGAGCTCATGGAGTGATACAATAGTAATAATAGTACTATACTAGATTACTAGTAGCAGTACACCGTTTAGGCGTTTAATAACTCTGATAGTCTCATCTACAGAAATATTCAATTATGTTCCAAAGTACTTCAAGTCTTCAATTATTGTTCAAGAAGCAAGCCGCTAATGCTAAGGGGGTGGGATATTAGGATTCGATCCCGCAATAATCCAAGCACGTTGATTACCTGACAATTAGACCAATTTTACTCTCACAACAGCTGGTACCCTTTAAAATATAAAAACATTACATTTCATGATAATGAACTTGTTAAACTAATCTTTATTACGACCGAGCTACTACAAACTTAATAATTGCGTTCTTGTCTGATCCTCACTGCACACAATACATCTCCAGTGTATTAAATGGGCAAGTGCAGATGTAAATTTAATTTTCTTGATACATTTTACGCGGTAGTCAAGATTGATGGCTTCAATTTGGCCCTTATCGATCGACCCACTAACATTAGCCTATATATAACGCCTTACAATGATCACATAATATACAAGTTCATATACTAAGTAATCAAACATGAGATTGTATACATTATCAATTGTGCTACTTTTATTTTCTTGTCTTCTAAAAATAACGTTAGCTGAACAATGTGGTAGCCAAGCTAACAATGCCGTATGCCCAAATGGGCTATGTTGTAGCCAGTGGGGGTGGTGCGGGACCACCACGGCATACTGTGGGGCAGGCTGTCAGAGCCAGTGTCCCGGTGGTGGGTCCAGCCCACCACCCCCGGCTACAACACCCCCGACACCAGCACCTAGTGGCGGGGGTGATGTTGGGTCTATCATGACCCCAGCTCTGTTTGAGCAAAATGCTCCTACACCGCAACGATAATAATTGCCCGGCCCATGGGTTTTACACTTATGATGCGTTTATTGCCGCGGCCCGTTCTTTTCCCGGGTTTGGTACAACCATTCGGATTGTATCACTTAAAAACGTCTGTAAATATGATTGTAGGTGGATGGGCAACAGCACCAGATGGCCCATATGCATGGGGATACTGCTTTTTAAGAGAACTGAACAACCCACCAGCTTACTGTGACTCGCCTTCCTGGCCTTGTCCTGCTGGTAAAATGAACTATGGCCGAGGCCCGATCCAATTGACCCAGTAAGCTCAAATTTTTTTTTTCCTTCGTAAAATTCACGTGGTATCTTGGAAATTTGGTGGGTTGTACGCATGGGAAAAACTTAAACTTTATGTACGTGCAATGTTTTCTTGCAATAATCAATGAAATATCGATGTAATGGTTAGAATAGATGTACTCCGTATTACGTACGTGTTTTAGGTCCTCCATCCTCAGGTCAAATCCCACTTACACTTAAATTGTATCGACTTTGCGCCTCGTATATAAACCCGGAAATTAAATGTGTTAACTTACATAATGTGTTGCGCTTGTGCAGCAACTACAACTATGGGCAGGCAGGCCAAGCAATAGGAGTGGACCTAATAAACAACCCGGACTTAGTAGCTACGGACCCAACCATATCATTCAAAACAGCCATATGGTTCTGGATGACTCCACAAGGAAATAAGCCATCATGTCACAATGTCATCCTCGGAAATTGGACGCCATCTCAGGCCGACCAGTCCGCAGGCCGGGTTCCCGGTTACGGCGTGATCACGAATATAATCAACGGTGGGATTGAGTGTGGCCATGGCACGGACTCTAGTGTAGCCGATCGTATCGGTTTCTACAAGAGATATTGTGACATTTTGGGTGTGAGCTATGGGAATAACTTGGATTGTTATTCTCAACAATCATTTGCCTAAGAATGGCATTACATATGTATGTTTAATTTCGTGCTTTATAATAAGTGGAGTATACGCATAACTATGTACAACAACCGTATACACAAGCTTGTCACATGGTATGTAAAATGACTATATGCATGAAGTGCTAATGTTAAAAAAAACTTCAACCCCGGGGAGGACATTGACCCGGAGGGTGTAAGTAGCCTTTGACTATGGCTCTGTAACCTAAAGACGCTTGTACTTTGATTAGTTTATGCTTATCTATGCTACCCGTTTCGAAAAAAAAAAGTCGACAAATTCTACGGAGTATAAGATTTGTCCTTTTTTTATTATTAGTTTCTTTATTTACTCTTGTATGCTTTATGAAAGGGAGCTTTGCCGCATCGATTAAGGTGTTGTTTTGTGATCGAGATCACTAGTCGGGTCCTGGCCTCTTGTCCAAAATGACAAGAGAAGTCTAGCCCCTTCTGGCCCTCTACACCCTTGTGGCAGGACCATGTCCTGGTGTTAGGAATTCATTTCGAAACGTGTCGTTTCTGTCATGGGGATTCGGGTCGGTCGGTACCATGAAATAATTCATGGGGAGAAACATAACACGCAGCGGAATATTCGAAACAATATTTCTCAATCGTTCGTACAAGTTTCTCATTGATTTCATCAATTGTACATCGTATATATACTCGTACTAACTTAACCTCCAAGGTATACAATTTACCTAAATACAATTTAGGTTAATCTAATTTACCATATTAACAATATTGACATATTCACGATATATCACCATACTTGCGTATGGTAATATTTCTAACCATATTACTCCATAATATCTCTCGATGTAATATCGTCACCTTCCAATTTCCCAATTACCTGGACACTCTCCTTGCAGGCCGGAACGCTAGTCTACATTGAACCGTTGTAATGTAATTCGTACGATAACTAATCAGGATGTAGACTGAAGTTGACTGGTACTGTACTAATTATAGAGGGATCATGCAACACCTATATGTGCTTGATGAAGAGGCAATGTAGGAGAGAATCATGCAACATCACATTAAACATAAGCAATCTCTACCTATATACTAGGACATAAGGAATTCTCATTATTTAAACAATTAAAATTAATGCTTAACAAGTTTTCTTAATAAGATATTAAGATTTGATAACAATTTTTTTCAATGGAAACATATAAGATAATTACTACATTTCTTGTTATTGCGTTTGTGTTTACTACGCATTTGAACCATGCAATTGCATCAAGCGAGGTTCATCCTAAAACGAAACTCCCGAGGGTTGCTCCAGGACAAGATCTCGAGAAAAAGATGGAGGATTGTTTTGCAAAATGCAAAACCGAGGATTCTAATTGTGCAATGGCTTGCTTAAAGAGTGCATTGAACGGAAAAAATATTAACATGAAACAGCTCCAAAAAGAAATTACAGAGCAATTTCAAGTAATGTTTTGTGTTTCTGGTTGCATGGACTCTGGAATATGTCCTACGCCTGAAAAGCCTAGTAAGTTTATGTTTTTTTTTTCTGCTTCTTTTCATAATCCCATGTTTACGCTTTCATTACTAGGTACTTGTTTTTATGGCCACATATCACTATATATATGATAATATGAGCTTAAAAGAACAAAAAACAAATGGAACAAATTCGAATAGATGAAATTTGAAAATTTTGGAGTATAATTTTTGTAGCTTCAACCTCGTAGCTACGTCTATAAAACTTGAAAACTAAATTGTCTAACAAGTTACGTCATCTGTTTTACACGAGAAAACTAAATTGTTCCCTTATTTACCTTCTTCTAACTTTTTCCCCCCTGAAATTTCAGAGGAATGCATCGATGGCTGCACACAAGTATGCGTCGACCCTCCAAAGGCTTGAAATTCCATATGGTTTATAAACCAATGGGAATGTATTTGAAGTACTATATCTTCATGCGACATTTAGACCTTGCCAAGCTAGAGATCCTAATGTTATGGCAAACTAGCCTGTTGTACTCTTAGTTATTATAGACTCGTAGCGTGTTTAACACGTATGTCGCTATGTGCCCCATGTGTGTTATACCGATTGTAATGTAAGTAAGACATCGTCAAGATAATTTCCCTGTAGAAGTGCGTTAGGTGGTGAATTGGTGATCCAATCTTGATCTCCTCACAATGTTATATACTAGTACAAGTTTAGAAGTAATAGAACCAAGATAACGAGGAGTATAAATGTTGAAAGTGTAATATTATGATCTATTAATAATGGAATTGAACCATTTTTATTGCTTGAATAGTCGATGGTCAGAGCCTCAGAGGAGGTGTGGGCGTGTGGCGAGGCCAGCGGTGATCGAAGGGGGAGGACAGAGAGGGGATCTAACTCGTAAGGTGAGAACTTGAGGAGGTTGTTGGTCGAGTAGGGGTGAGAAGTGATTGACCGGAGAAACATGTTTTTCTATCGTGTAGATGTCTGAGCAAGTATCCAACCGGCATTGCACAACTTGAGAGGATTGCTACACGATGATTTCAGAACGACGAGGCATTTCATTGCCTGTAAAGGATGCCATAATACAAAGAAGATCTACCAGAAGACGCGAGAATTCTTAGGTTGCTAATGCACTTTAACGGTTAATGCTTACCTTAAGCAGGGAATTCTCATGAACGCAATTATATACCACAGGCAACATTGTTGGTGTTACACGCTTACATATGTAGGCAATCACCAGAATCTGCTGCATTTAAAAAATTCGACACCAAGACCGATAAAAATGCCCAAGAAAACCAATTTACTAAGTCATATATAACTGAAATGAAATGGCAAAGATCATAATCATCCAACAAACTCAGTACCATTACTCTTCGACCATAATTCCCACTGAAAAGCGAACGCCGAAACATGACACAATTCCTACAAATGACACTGACTATTCTAGACCTTGATGGCATACTTCCTCATAGGGTAGTACTTCTCCTTCTTCTCTCTCTCAGTCTTCAGAGATGCCTGTGGAATGCAAACACAGGACATTCAGTTCATAAACAATACAAAATGTAAGTATGTAACACTAGTAGAAATCGCTACATGCACGACATTCAGTTCTAAATCTGATTACAATATAAACTCTCAATTGTCATGCAAACACATAGTTATGAGGGGAGGACATGGGCAAATTTTGGAGATCTGGTAGATTGTACGTGCACCATCTAATACGCCCAACGAATGAGGTATCATAAAACACCTAGACATCTGTATAAATAAAGGCTTCAGAGAATTCAAAAATTGGTGAAACAATACAAAGTTTCACTAAGAAATTCAATCAAAGATCCTTTTCTACAAGCTGAGAGATGCTCTTTGCACCTTGGTACTCCAGTTTCATACGTTTTCCTTCAGCATAAAAACTAACCAGCTGAACTTCTTAGGGAGACCCTACAATTAGGTTTGGCCACAATACTGAGGAACCGCGAACAGACATAAAGCTGGAAAATTAATCCTTCAGATATCTTAAGCAAAGACATCGATCACTATTATTGAGCATATGGTCCCTCGACACAAACTGCAACGGTCTCAAAGTCTCTCTCAGCACCACATATAAAGCTCATTTATCACCACGTGACAAAACATTTAGGTATGATCAATCTGACCCATTCAACTAGTTTTACTTGCACAAAAAAGAGCCAGGTCACCTCAGTAAAAGGCTCACCTAACAAAGAATTGAAGACCAGGTGTACATTGCCTAAACACTAATTAAGTACACTCAACCCACGTCCCAGATTCAGGTATAAGTCCATAACTCATAAGAACTTTAAACAGCCTAAGAAGGTAAATCATCTCTCACAATTCAGATAACACGACATGAACATTGAGCAGCTCAGCACTACAGTCATACCACTACCAGCGTCCTTTCAAAACAATACTTTCCCTACAGTAGTTGGCGGCATCCTCAATTGTTCTATGTGACGCGGAACCACAGATCCCATAAATTGCAATCAGAAGTCAGATTCTACTCAATACCCACCACCCGATTTCTTGAAGTCAGTGAAGCACTCCCTCTTAAACCCACGTGGTAGACAAACAAACAAAACAATCATCCAAGAAAAATAATAATCGAAGGAATACTCTTACACTACAACACAATGGAATGTAATTGAAAAAGCACATAATAAGCACACAAATAATCAATTCACACCACGAAAGCAAAATCAGCTATCTACAACGACCACAAGCAACTGACTACAGAACATCACACCACAGCAAACAACAAGCATTGACTGATAACACACCTGGTGCTTGGTAAGACGCCTACGGATGGCACGAGTCTTCTTGGGGCGAAGGTCAAGTGGCAAGTACTTCTTCTTCTTGTAAGCTTCCCTCAATGCTGATTTCTGGCTCTGTGACATGACTGTCAACACCTGTGCAATTCCCAACCTCACTATCTTACTGCCATTTTTATTCATCAACAACAACAAAAAAAAAACCCACATCAACCACCTAATCAAACACCTTCCATATCTATCTACTGAACTACATAAAAATCATCAATTCACCCCACATACCCCCATTAACAAACCTTAACTTCGTCAAAAACAAAAGAACACTCACGAAATAAAGTTTCATTTATAAATCATAAGTTCATAACAAACATCATACAACCATCAAACTCTACATACCACAAAATAAACCCAGCAAAATATAAAAAATTACCCACAAAATTAAGTTGATTTAAAAATCAAAACAAACATCATACAATGATTAAATTAAACCAATAAAGTTTGAAAATTTAGGGATAAAACTGCAGAAAGATTACAACTTTGGAGGTTATTCATCAAAAACAAAACAAACCCACTTCAGATTAAAATACCCACATATAAAGATCATATCTAAACCATTAACAAATATCATACAAATCAAATTATACACATCATAACGTTGGAAAAAATGAAGAGAGAGAAAAAAGAATACATCTTGGAGAGTTTGTTAGCGGCACCACCGGTGACCTTAGCAACACGAAGGAGGGCAAGCTCAGCCTTGAGTTCCTTAAGTTGGGTCAGCAAATCTGCCTTTGATTTCTCCCTCAACTCATGCACCTTGATTCTTGCTGTTAAATAAATCAAACCATATGTTATACAATAAAAATCACATAATTTACAACCCCGATCATAGCATATCATATCATGTAACAATATATGTAAATAGAATTGGGAAATCAGATTAAATGTAAGAGGTTTTTACCCATTTTTGATTTGCAGGGTTTGGGGCTCCTGGAAGAGTGAGAGTTTAGAGCTGCGATATGGAAGGGGGTGCAACAAGCCCTAATTTGGAGAAAATCAGGGTTTTTAAAGGGTGTGACAAGGAAAATAAATTGTGGGTTTGATAGTGTTGATCTGTGGACTGGTAGCGTAACATTTGGGCTGTTCGATTGGACCATCAAGATAAAGCACTTGGGCTATTGGTGGTGGTTACGAGTGGCAACTGGCAAATGGATCGTCGGGTCGAGTCGGGTCATGCTGGGTAGATGAACCTTCAGGTAGGTTTTGGGTCGGGTCGAAATTGTGTCGGTTCTATCGAGGAAATTTTGTGCCGGATTAGCACAATCGGTTTTAGTCATTGATGAGCGTTCTTTCAATTATTGGCATTACGGGTCGGGTCATTGTTGGCTAACGCGAGGTCCGGTCGGTTTCGGGTTGTGTTGGGTTGGTTCGGGTATTCCAGCCCTAGTGGTGGTCATTTGGTTGACAATCGGAATAAGAATAATAAGATTTTAGAATCCGAGTTGTTTGGTTAGTCAAAGTTACGAGTGTTTTAAGTCGTTTTTGTTAAGTGAAATTTTTTGTGGAAATCAAATGGTATAACCGTGACTTGGTCATTATCAAACTACCTTTTACCTCGACGAGAATGTAAATTTTGGAACCATCATTAAATCAAGGATATCCCAACAAGGAATGAATGAATGATCATCTACTTTATAACCTGAAACGAATGTCCATCTCATAAACAATCGGCGACAAGTGAAAAGAGGGACTTTTTATCAACCGATAAATTTATTGTATTCTTTTAATATTGTACCGTTACATATTCCGTATAGGACAAGAACTCATTTTCAAATTTCCCATAAAACAAATTAGGCTTGAAGCAAATTGGGACTATCAATTGACATATTGTTCGATTGCATATACACAGCCCGATTACGCACGAGGAGTCAAAAACAAACTGCCTGTACTCGTACTCGGTCGTACATACAAAGCCAAACTGCAAAATACAGACCTAATTTCAAACATGGACTTCTGCCATGTCCATGAAACTTTAATACCCTATTTAATACTCGGTCATAAACGAATTTGTGTCACAACTCACACGGACGAGAGATAGTCTTCTTCATAACCGAAATGATGTTCCATTTCAAGATTAATTAACCATGACTCCAAATTTGTGTGCAAAAATGTCAAATGACAAAAGTCAGAAGTTTTCAGCATAGAGACTCCAAGTCTAATCTCATGTTCAAAATTTTCACATGCATTTTATTGCACACTTTCAGTGTATTACAAGATAGAGAGTACAGTAAAGACCTAACAAAGATGAGCACAAGAAGCAGCAAAATGTACAATTAAACTCACTAGTTCAAGGACAAACTTAATCTAGCATCTCCTTAGGTGAGCTGACTCTCCAGAATCCTGCTAAAGCACTCCCCAAAATCGAGTGACAAACGCTTGAAACAGCACACGGCACTGCAGTCAGTGGATTCCCAAAGTGCTGGTTTGCAAGCACAAGTCCAAGAACCGAGTTCTGAAACAAAACCATGAGATTAGACTTGTGTCAAAATTAACGAATGCCTTCATTGTTTAACAAAAAATAAGAAAGAGTGAATTCCTTTAGTTCCATAGGCCAAACAACAACTGTTGTTACTCTATACTCTGTGTTGACTTGAAAGATCAATATTATTCTTGCAGGAGAAAACCTTCCAATAACAACTTTTAAGGTTTCCTATGTACTAATCAGTTTGCTCAGTTACGTCACCAGAAAAAAAATGCATTAGTTCCTCCCTAAGTTAGGTTTCGAGCTATTTAGCTGAGAATGAGTGGAGCATAAATCTTACCTGCATTCCAACCTCTATCGATATGGTTCTTGCAGACGCCTCCTCAACTTTAATCAGCCTTGCAAGCACGTAACCAAAGAAAAACCCAGATGTGTGGAGTAAACAACAAGCCAACACAATTTTCAACCCAGACTGAAGGATAGCAGAAGAACTCAGAGCAATAGCATTTCCACATAAAACTGCCACAGTGCCCACAGCAATAGGTGGCATCAGAGGCGACACAAATCTGACCAGGCCCTGGAAATACTGATTAAGAAATGCACCCCCTAGCACAGGAAGAAGGACGACCTGCATAACTAACAGAGGTCAGAATGTCCGCAGAAGCAGGAGCTAGGACTATGGTCAAAATCCTCAGCATCTAAGTGCTAACCTGGAGCGTTGACATAAGAAGTCCAGTCGCATCAACTGCAACATACTGCCCAGCGAGTTTGGCAGTGAGGAATGGAGTCATGACCTGTGATTGCAATGCTTTAGACAAATATGGCAATAAGATTCATCACAAGACTTGAGGGTAGTGGTGAGCTGTCTTAGGCCAAAAGCACTCAAAATCAAGTCAGTTATACATGCCTCCACACCCCAACAAACACCGCAATCTAAAATTCTTAACTATTATCTTGCACAATAGTAAATTTGGAAAAGCTAGCTTCATAAGGAGCAAGATTGGCTCCTCCAATGTTACATCAACCACCAGAGAAAGCATTTCATGCAAATTTGTGATGCACATCAGAAACGGAGAAAGAATTCATTCAAAAAAAAGAAAAAGAGTAAGGGTTACTGGCATAAAAGGTGACAAAGGACCGAATGAAGGAAAAGGTGCAGATGGCTGTTTGCTAGCACATCAATGAGAGAGAACCTCAAAAGATTCTAATATGCAAGGCTTCTTTTGTAAGACAACTTACTCTAAGTCCTAACCAAAGCCTCATATACTGCGGTAGATATATGATAACACACAATGAAGTTCAAAACCTATCATGGACTTGACATTAATTACAATGTACATAAGCTGAGGAGCAACACCAAAGAGTTACAAATAAGTGAACAATGTGAAAGGGTCATCAGGTTACAAACCACAGCTGAGAATGTGCTTGCTGCTGTCATCAGAACTGAAAGTGCAACGTTACCACTGCAAAACCACAAATGGTCAGTAAAAGGTAGTTTTGCCCCTGATTAGGCTATAGAACAAGAATGTCCCAGGAAACCTACCGCGCAATGTAAGTGACAATATTGCTAGCTGTCCCTGCAAATTTCACCACCAGCATGTCACTTACAGAGCAAGATAAGGAGCACAAGGAACTCATTTCATGACTTGACAAAACCACTCACCACCAGGACAACATCCAACCAGTATTAGGCCAGCTGCATAATGAGATGGGAGCCCTAAAAGCTTGCTGATAAAGTATCCTGATAATGGCATTACCTACAACAGGAAAAGAGTATACATGACATTAATTTGGGGGGCCGTATGTAGATTTATGATAGCTCAATTATCATAATTTGCTAAATATTATTTTCATTTTTTTCGCAGACAGTCATATTATATAATCGTAGTTCCAACAGTCATTATTTGATTTCTCCTTTGTTGCAAATAGCTAAATCTGAAAATCTTTTGTTCAGAGCCATTTTAGGTGGCCAGTTTGTTGTCAGTAGCCAAATGTCATCAAAACTTTACAATCGACCCTATGGGGTTAGCGTCGGTTTTTGGCCGATTTGGGGAACTTATCATAGGATTTCAGTTCTAGTATTCTGGACAAACAAATAACATGAACTCTGGGAGCTACCAAAAAAATTTAAGCCATTTTTATTCCTGGGGCATTATGAGCCAGAAAACGTGGATTATATACTTTGGTGGCTAACTTTGACCACTTTTGTGAAAGAAGCCAAATATTCTCACAACTTTACTATGGACAGCCTTGGAGTTCCCTTGTTGTTGTTAAGGAAGTTCATTAAGCCCCTTCGCCACATGTTGCTAGTTGAAGCTAGGGTGCGTATATTTGTTGATTTTGGGACCTAGCATACATTTTTGCCTCTAATATTTTGCTAAATAATATCATCTCTACGGGCTTTCACAATAGATTGAGTATCATCCTTTCAAATATGACCCTTAGGGGCTGCCAAAAAAAAAGGAGAGTTGATAATAGCCTTCAGCATCATCTCATTTGGGTTATATTGGCCACCTAACTAAATCAGTTCTTCAAACACATAATAATGACAACAATTTTAATGATAAATTGAAAGTGTCCTCATTTTGATGAGATCATGAGATCCAAATGCTTGTCTTATGCCTTTCCCTCACAACACCTCTTTAAAGTAATTGAGAATTGACATTTCAATGCTAGTCTTCTACATACAAAAGAACATCAAATGACCTTCAAAAGTTTTGCAAGACACTTTCCATGTATTTAAAATCCGGCCTTTGCGCTTAATCAGCCCACACATAATCTCCAATCTATTTGTCTATCATGCACGACTTTACAGATGACTACCTCATCTAAGCTACTGGATGTATACACTAGTCAACCCAACTGGATGTATACAAACTCTAGTAGTTCGTTCATTAGTCTGCAATCTTTCTCTCGACCATGACAGAGACACAAATCACAAGAATGCCAAAAAACAACTTCATCAAATTCCTTTGCCTGACGAAAAACTTGAAATCTCTGATACCAGTCAAGCCACTGAAATGTCGCTAACTAGCCATAAGATAGACCAATTAGCTTTAGTAACCACAAAACCATATGTTTTAACACATCCCACAAGCTACCTTTAGCCACATTGTATCTCCAACACACGAAAACGGAAACATAATAAGCTACATTTCATCATGAAGGTCACTCCATTCACTTAAATCGAAACACGATTATCAGATTATAACACGTAAACCATAAGCTACATTTTATCAAACATACATCAATCTCCAACAAATGAAACATAACAACATAAAATCATAAGCTTAAAAAAACATAAAAACCATTAAAATTTGAAACTAACCGAATACTGAAGTAAAAACCCAGATAGAACTTCTTTAGGCATAGAAAAAGCACCGGCAAGATCATCCAAAGTAAGAGTCATCCCCATACCAAGCATAGTAACAGTCAACCCCCAAATCTGGTACTGGGGTTTGACCCACCCGAAATAATTGGGCTTAAAAAGCCCCATTAAACACCCTAAAGCTACCCATATCGGAAATGCAGTCGACAGCCCTTCGCTAATAGCTTCAAGAGCAAGCCTAGTCTTTGATTTCTCAGGTGCACTCCAGGTGTTCGACGAATTGCCGCAGTGAAGCTGAGTGCTGATTGAGTTTCCATTTATGGGTTTTGGCGTGAGGAAGAAGCTTTCTTTGTGTAGAATTGAAATGGGTTTTGGGGAATTGGTGTGGTGAGACCTTAATCTGAGTGATAATGGTGATGATGATGGTAGTGTGTTTGGCAAGTTTTTGGTGGGAGGAGAGAGAAAATGGCGGGTAGTGAGGTTAAGTTTGACGGGGTTTGAAAAAGATTGGAACTTTAATGGTGTTTGAGGAGTGGAAGAGAGAGAAGACTGCATCTTTCTTTCTCTTTTGCTGTTTCAGATGTTTGATGTTTGACACCTGATTCTGGTGAAAGTGTGATGTTTAAGCCGCCAAAGTACTGGCGCTTTTGACAGTGGAGGTTTTTTTACACAACTGTGTGTGTAGAGCCAAATGGTTCACAAAATTGTTTTTTTTTTTTGGTTACAGAGAGGGGCAAGCCCCGAAAAGAAAAAATAGAACTACGAAGAAATTAAACTAGGTATCGAGACCCCTAGCACATCCTCCCTAAGGATAAACCGTAGCTCCGGTGGAGGATAGAAGTATGATTAGTCTCTGGGATTGATCAGCTCCTCTGTTCGCTAGCCAGTCAGCAGCTCTGGTAGCTTCTCTGTAGGTATGCTCGATTTCCACAGCCCAACCGCTCTTTGCAATAAAGGACTTACATTCTAGGACCAGATTGCGAAGTGGCCCGTGGGAGTTTCATCACTCTTGACCATGTCAACGCAAGTCAGATTATCCATGTACAAAATTGTACGAGTATGCTTCTTGTATCGTTTTCGATTCAGTTCTTATTATAAATTTATAGGACACGATTTCGGTGTGTGGCTGATTATTGCCTCATTATAGCCAGGTTGAAGCATTTGAGACAGAGCTTGAAGAAGCGAGCCCCTTTCAAAGAAAGCCATTGCGCGATAGCCTAGCTAGCTAACTTTTTTCAGCTGGCTGTTGTTATGTTTTGTATTTACTTCATGTTTCCGTGGAATTGGTTTCGTTGGAGTTGATTCAGAATTCATCTTGTGAGTGCAGAAACGAGAGTCCCATAACAAGTTCGGGTACCAATTCGGATTACAGTGTTTGGGGGCTCCATCTATTGATCTGGTATATCGGCAAGGGTCATGAACATATGATTGTTCTGAGGGCAGCGGGTTTATGTAATTGACACTCCTTAGAGACGAGAACTGCAAATTTTCATAGCAAAAGACTACAATAAGTTCCTTCTCATATCTTATAAGCTGATTCATGACCGATTCTTAGAACGAATCTGATCATCTTGCAATCTCTACGTAAACACTAGTCTCGTGTCATAAAAGCTGTACTGAAATACTGAAATCTGGTGGTGCTGGTTACAAGAGTGTTACAGAGATAATTGAGGATGCTTGCACAAAAATCAAGCATCTACACACAGAATTCTCTCAGCTGACACAGTCACATCACATTACAACAATACAGTCTGAAGCCGAGGTGGAATATAAATCACAGAGCCTTGCTCATGAAGTGCCCAGCGTTCCTGCCTTTCATACATTTATAACACCGTATCTTCTCAATCAAGACACTGGCAACACAAATTAGCATCATAAAGAGCCTCAATGATCGTTCGCTAAAGGCAGGAGTTGCACCAGCACTAGACTTGTCTGTCTGCAGGAACCAAACCAAGGACAAAACTTATGTTGCAAAATTTAAACAAACTAGGTTGAACAAATTGATCATGTAAATTGTAAAGAGCCTTAATCGTAGATACAATTACAGGGCCCAGGCTACAGATGAATCTTAAGTGAGAAACAGGGGGCCTGGTAAAGATGGAACGAGACAAAAGGGCACTTAACAAAAATATGATAAATAATGGCAACAGAACGGCCCTTCTGCCAGTATGAAAGAAGGCACTAAACCATTATGAAGGACCAGACAGATGTGGTGAATAGCCGTAGCTCCCTAAAGTTTCTGAATAGAAGTCCTTCAAGAATGTCGCACCTAAATTCTGCCAAGTTAAAGCCCAGGACACCAACAGTCTCATTCATCCTCATCACCAGCTACTTGCTTTTGATAGTCACTTCAATAGTTCATCTATGCCCTTGACCACGTTGCATGTTATACGCACCCCAATTACCAGGCCCAGGACCATATTGAGGATAATTCTCTGCACCCGACTGTGCCTGAATACCAAAATTGTGTTACAGGATATCATAAAGAATGTGCGGAGTAAAAAACACATAAAACTCAACCATTACAGAACATGTCAGCAGATGCAATGGAGCATGGAAGACAACTCACGGGATTCATGCCATAACCAGCAGGGTACGCATTTGGATTATATCCGCCTTCAGGGATGCCATAATTCGCATTGTAAGCTGCAGCAGCTGATAAAGAAACAGAAAAAGGACATTAATTGAGTGTAGTTTATCACTTTGTAAAAATGCCTAACAGCTACATAATGATTTGATCTTCAGTCTAGAGGGAAGAGAAGAAAAGGCAGATACTCAGACCATACGGGGTATAGAGCAGCAAAAACAAACAACAAAAAGCTTATTGTGCTAAACACTCGCAATCGTACCAGGGTTGCCAACAGCTGCAGCAGCACGAGCTCTCTTTTCAGCATTAGCAATCTCCGCCCGAAGCTTTTCTAGCTCTCTAGCCATGGAAACCAAATTGGTCTGCATAGCCTGCCCTTG
>JBBYHQ010045793.1:0-32241 GCA_038382645.1 Spergularia azorica | reverse complement strand
CGGTGGCCGGCGGGGATGGGGTGGTCGGGGAGGTGAGGGTGGGGGGTTGGGGAGGAGAGAGAAAAGGGAAGGGGGGTAGGTCTTTTCTTTTTTATTTTGTGTTTTATGTTTTTGTTTTTGTTAAATTTGTTTAATCCTGACCATTGATCTTGGATGGATGTGTGGTTCAGATAACTTCTGACCTTTTGACATAAATCTACTTCTGACCGGATGCAGCCCCTATATATATATTTAGGTTCAGGTAGGAACCTTATGTATATGGGAACTTTGGGAACCAATCTTGACCATAAATGTACATAAGATTTAACGGTCAATAATAAAAAGACGATAAAAGAAAAAGAATCCAGAAAATTAAATTCAAACCCAATTCCCCTCTTCCATTTTCTCTCTCCTCCCCCTCCCCACCTACTTCACCACCGCCTCAACCACCTGGGGCGTCGTTGCCGCCGCCTAATGCGCAGATCACCGCCGTCTATATGTAATCTGCCACCTCACACCACCACCATGTCTTATTTCCTCAACGATAGTTTCTTTCTCACTCCACCCTCTTTATACTCACATTTCCAGGCACCACATGCGCCGGCATCACCGTCCTTTGCTCGCCGATCCTCCACCTGATCACCGCCGTTTATTTCGCATCGACGGAGTCGGCCATTGTTGCCGGAAAGTAAGTTTTTTATTTTTTTGTATGAATTCATTATCTTTGATGTAAAATTGGTGGTGTTAGGAGGGTGGTGGGAGATTATGGTGGTGGAGTGAGTGTTCTGGCGACTAGAAATGGTCGTGGGAGTTCTGCCACAGTCGATGGCGCGCGGTGGTCACATTGGTGGACGTGGGTGGTTTGAGGGGGAGGGAGTTGAGAAAATTGGGGATTTATTAATTTATTTTAGGTCTTTATTGGTTCTTTTTTAACCAACATACACCATGAATTTGATGAACATACATCATGAATTTGATGAACATCCACCATGTTTGATGAACATCCATCATGATATTGATGAACATCCACCTTGAATTTGATGAACATACACCATGAATTGATGAACATTCACCTTGTATTTGATGAACATTCAAGTTTAATTTAATGAACAATTGTGTGTGGGATTGTTGCACAAGAGAGAGAAATGGTGAGATAGGATGAGATAAAGGTGCGCGGTGGGGGACATGGAGGCCGGAGAGATGGTGGGGTCGGGTCGCCTGAGAAGGACGACTCAAGTGGCAGTAACGGCGGCCGGTGTGGTGGTGATAGCTGATGAGGTATATGCGGTAGTGGCGGCAGGGGGATGTGTTGTGATTGATCAGGTAGATGCTGAAGAGAGAGAAGCTATGGAGGGGCATTGGGGACTGTTGGATTATATCTAATCCTAAGGTTATAAATGGTTCCTAGGGTTCCTATATAACTAAGGTTCCTACCTGAACCTTATGTAATCCTGAACCCGCTCAATTCCCACGCTGACACGTGGCATATAATAATATTATCAATCGGTATATGGTACCCCGAGGGTACGTAGATCTACGTACCCCCCGGTTCAATTTTCACTCATTATATACCATTTTGTAGTCATTATATATTTTCACTCATTATTTCCCAATTTTCACTCATTAATTTTCAAAATTTCACTCATTATATAACACTTTATAGTCATTATTTATTTTCACTAATTATTTCCAATTTTCACTCATTATGTACTACTTTATAGTCATTATTTATTTCCAGTCATTATTATTGTTTAATTTTCATTCATTATATCTCAATTTTCACTCATTATTGACGAATGTGGGCAAAGAGGGAGATGTAGTCTGCGGCTTCCATAGATGGTCCGTGTTTATTGTTGGTGATTCGTGGCGCTACACTACGAATTCTTTTTTATTGAATTCGTTTTGGTAATTGGGTTTTCCTAATGCTATTAGGTTACACCTATTATGAGAGGGCAAAAAAAAAAACACCTATTACTGAAAGGGAGTCTTGATGTTTTTTTACTATTGGATGTGCTTATGGAAAGAGATCGGGATTCTAATCTCTCGTTGAAATTGATCTGGATATATTGACTTCACATTATTTTAAACATAAGTTGAGAAAAATGTTATTGTGCAAGGAGTGTAACACTCATTGATCATGTATCAAAGTTCAAATTCACATTCTCAGTATGTGACTCGTTTTGTTTGAGCTACGTAGGCAATCAAAAGAGGAAAAAACTTCCGTTTAATTCAACTCCATAAGGACATTTTGCAAATCAGTTGTCTCAATCGTATATGTGTGTAAAATAAAATTTCTTCTTTCCCCTTCTTAGATAAGATTTTAACAATGAATCTTCATAGATGCAATTTCTTCAATGTTTGCAAGAGTTACGTATGATTCCTCTCAATTTTCTTTTGGAATCCTCTCCAAATTTCAACCAACTCTTAATACTAAAATGGGTTTGGGGCCCCTTGTAGATAAACAAATCCTCTATGGAGAGGATAGTATTCTATGACAAACACAAATCTAGAAAGTTCTTTAATGTTCCCAAGGTTGTGAAAAGCTACGCTGCACAATCTTTTTTAATCCATTCATTTTGGTAATTGGGTTTTTTTGCCAATACCATTAAGTTACCCAAATACATCTATTACGAGACGGATTATATATATAGTCTTTCGTTCGCTTATAAACTTCCTACTTTCTATTTTGATGTGTTCATCTTTAAGCTTCCTATTTAGAATTTTTCCTTATTTGTACATGTAAAGACCAATACACCCTTACTTTATTAATTTTTTTTATTGAAAATGGAATTGGGCATACCCCTATATTATAATTTTACACCAGGTGGACCTTAAAACTCATTTTTTATTCTATATTTCTTAAAAACTGTATTGCGGCCCTCCGCATTTTAAAGGCGAATGGAGGGAATACACCCTAGCCACCAACTCATACCTTACCCTAGACACAAAATTGAGTGATTTGGTCACACGCTACCGACCACGTTTAAAATCGTGATTATTTCGAGCCTATCGTTAAAAGTCTTAAAACAGTTGTAACTTGTAAGCATCCTCTACAACACATTTAAATGAACAATCGGTATATGGTACCCCAGGGGTACGTAGATCTACGTACCCCCCGGTTCAATTTTCACTCATTATATACCATTTTGTAGTCATTATATATTTTCACTCATTATTTCCCAATTTTCACTCATTAATTTTCAAAATTTCACTCATTATATAACACTTTATAGTCATTATTTATTTTTACTCATTATTTCCAATTTTCACTCATTATGTACCACTTTATAGTCATTATTTATTTCCATTCATTATTATTGTTTAATTTTCACTCATTATCTCAATTTTCACTCATTATTATATACCACTTTAGAGTCATTATTGATTTTCAGTCATTGTTAACCAATTTTCGCTCATTATTTTCTAATTTTCACTTATTCTATACCACTTTATAGTCATTATATTTTTTCACTCATTATTTCCCAATTTTCAGTCATTATTTCTCAATTTTCACTCATTATTTCCCAATTTTCCCTCATTATTTTCGTTCATTACTGTTCATGCGTGAACAGTAAACCGGGGGGTACGTAGCTACTATATGGTAAATAGTTATATAATATAATAATTACTTGATTTATGACAATTTGATCAAATATCTCACGGGTGTTTCAAAATGGAACTTTGGCTTTTAAAGGTTCTCTAATTACATTACAATTATCACCGGGTGTTCGAAATGAGATTTTAGCTTTTTAAAGGTGAGTTTTCATCTAATTTCATTACAATCATCTCACGTGTGTTCGAAACATGACTTTAGGTTTTTAAAGTGACTTTCCATCTAATTACATTACAAATATCCCACGCGTGTTTGAAATGAGATTTTAGGTTTCAGATACGAATTTCGTTTACATAATTTTAACATTTAAACTTAAGTAGCTCGGGCGTTGCACGAGCCATCACACTTGTATATATATGTAATCCTGAACCCGCACAATTCCCACGCTGACACGTGAGATATTTGTAATGAAATTATTATATGCCTATATTGTAAATAATGTTGATCCAAAATAAGATATATATGGTAAGTATATGGTAATATTATTCTTATAAAATAACATTATTACTTGATTTATGGAAAATAGTTACGTAATTTAGTAATTACTTGATTTATGGCAATTTGATCAATTATCCCACGGGTGTTTCAAAATGGGACTTTAGGTTTTTAAATGTGAGTTTCCATCTAATTACATTACAAATATCCCACGGATGTTCGAAACATGACTTTAGGTTTTAAATAAACGTGACTTTCCATCTAATTACATTACAAATAGCACACGAGCATTTGAAATGGGACTTTAGGTTTTAGATAAAAAAAATTCATTTACATAATTTTAAAATTTAAACATAAGTAGCTCGGGTGTTGCACGGGTTATCAAACTAGTATTATCTATCATCTAAAGTACATCCAATCCATCAACCCGTATTATGCCCTCAATAATCAGATCACCAATATTAAATGGCATCTAAATTGTGATGAAGTACTATGTAAGATTGTAAGGGCGAGTTACTTTTAGGCTATGTTTGGTAAAACTAGTTGAAATAGTAGCTGAACGTTGAAATAGTAGATGAATGCTGAAATACTAGCTGAAAGCTGAAATAATAGCTGAAATAGTAGCTGAAAGTTTTTAGTTTTTAGCTGATAGTAATAGTAGAGTTTGGTAGAATTAGCAGATATAGGAGCTGATATATATAAAATTACATAAAATGCATTATTTATTTTTAATTTCATTTTAATTTAGTAAATAAATGAGGGTAATATAGGAATAAAATTATGATAAGCTAGCTTATTTTTAAACAAGTTACATGGGGTGACATCTTAAAAGCTAACTTGCTATTTAAGCTAGTGGTGCTACCAAACCAACTTATTTGGTCAAAGAGGTTAAAAAACTAGTCAAATAAGATACTTTGACCAAATAATCTCGCAAATTATACCATGCTCCAAGGAGCATGGAGTATGGTGATCCTCCTCACAATAAAGAAGTGAGGATCATACTTAAAATGATTCTTCATTTTTTAATATATGGTCCCCACTCATCTATTGTGAGAAGGAGTACCATGCTCCTTGTGCTCCTTAGAGCATGATATAAGCACTGAAATAAGCTAGCTTATTGTGCATACCAAACGTAGCCTTAATTCAAGTCAATTTCCTTTGCAAAAACGAAAATTAAAAGCAAAATAAATAGAAAATAAAAGGCCTAATGACGTGGATTAATTCAAGCCAACTTTATCTTCCTGATCAATCACTAATCTCATTCTTCATCAATCACTGATCAATCACTTAAGCATCAAATGTATACTATGCGTGTACATCATCCTCACGAAACCAAGACAGTCGACCGCGGCTCAATGGCCTCTATCGATGGTGCTTCCCTGTCGACGGCGAAGGTTACCTGATGTCGACGGCGACTGCTTTTCTGGTTTGGGTGAGAGAGTGAGTAAAGAGTTGTGTTCTCAGATTTGTGTGAGGAGAAGAGAGAAAGAAGTTGGTAAATTGGGTAATTGGGTAATTGGGTAAGGGGTATTTTTGGTATTGTATGTCATATATTGGGCGACATTGGAACAAAAAAACCTTTGTCAATCATAAAACCTTGGAACATTATTATCAGTGAGTGCCGAGTGGAGCGATGAATTCAATTAACTGCAGAGACGAAACGACGTCGTACAGCCCCTCTTCCGATCAACCGTGGGAATCACCGGAGCACCGTCCCTCGAAACTCGCCAGGACTGAAGAAAAAGAAGAAAGCAGCAGCATGAAGCAGAGATACTTGGTCGCATTCGAGTATATTGGTACTCGTTTTTCTGGGTCCCAGCAACAGCTTAATCAACGAACCGTCGCCGGCGTTCTCCAGGTATCTTTTTTCCATTGTTTACTATATCGCATTCTGTATGTTTTTCCGACACACGGGGTAAGGTTGCGTACATCTAAACCCCCTTTAGTCGCGGGTGCACTTATATGACAAGTGGCATTTTTGTTGCGATCACGTAGCAAACCCTTTAGTATTGGTGTTAATGTTAATTTTAATTTATTTATTTGTGTGCAGGAAGCTTTTCAAAAATTTGTTGGGCAACCTGTTTCTCTCTTTTGCTCAAGTAGAACGGTAATCTTTATGCTTCTTTGCAGTTTGTATCTTGGTATGAGTTTATGTCTGTATAATTGTTCTTTGCGGTTTTATTTTTGTAAAAAGTAGCAAACTTTTGTGGGTTTTTATGGAAATTAGAGTGATGTTGATTAATGGCTGTGAAACTGTCCTGAGTTGTGATGAAATATGTGAGACTAAACTGTATTGTAGACTTGTAGTTGTGATTTTAAGGTTAAAGTTTCTATGGTTACGCGTATATATGGTCTAGGATACCCACACTGGAAGGTTTTTTATGAGCAAGACCTACTTTACTTCAGGAGTGGATCGTTCGACTTTGTGACCCTATTCTTACGCTAAGTTCCTTCGAGGCCCTCCTTTACTATGGGAGTACAACTTTAAGCTAATTGTTAGGTTTGTTCTGAGAGGTGGGTGAGGGTGTTAGGATTGATGTATCAGTGATTAAATATGATGGTTGTTGTGAGAATGTGTAAAGATCGTTGTAGTTGAAGGATGTCTTCCTACTCTTTTCCATTTGCAATGACAATGTAGTGCAGTAATATGATTCTATGATATGGTGTGAAGCAGAGTCCAGAGTCTCTGATTTTTGACGGTTGACAGCTGCGCGTGTGGTGGGGTGGGGGGGTATTATAGTTGAATCAGGGCAAGTGTTCTTAGGATTCACTCTATCATAAGGCGACACCTAATTGTGCACGTGATAGCATGCCCACTTGTATATGTATTTGTTGCGGGTGTTATTATATAGGGAGGGTTTAAAGTTAATGCCGCTGTCCACATTGTTCAGGCTAGCACACCCGCTTCTATATGCATTTGTTTGGGGTGTTATAGCGTCAGGAGCGTTAAAATTTAATGCCGTTGTCCCTATTATGCAGGATGCAGGAGTTCATGCCTTGTCGAATGTTTGTCATGTAGATGTGGAGCGGATTAGTAAGAGAAAACCTGGTGTAGTGGTATGCAATCTTTAAGAACTCTAATTTTTTTTTTCTTTATTATTTGCACTAGCTTGTAACCACTTGATAATCTGTAGAATATACTCTGGGAAGTTTCACGTGCTTATCCTATACATGCTATAGTCTCCCATCCTTTGTCATTGTTCTCTGTGAGGGGGAATGGAATAATGGATCCATGAATAAGTCACAGGAGAACATATTGTGCTCCACGCTAAATTTTCCCTTTTTCTTTAGAGAAGTGCCGTCTTTTGTTGATTCATTTGCCTTTCATAGTTCCTTTGAAATCTCTCCTTATTTGGATAATTGAAAATAAACACTAATGTTACTCTGATACCCCGCGGTGGTGTTAGCAGTGGTGGGGTCAAATACACAGTGTTACTTTTGTCACAACAGAAGCTTTTTATCTGTTTGACCATGCCCCACAATTCCTCGTTATAAGTAAACATCAATAGCTCATTAATTTTCCATATGGATTACATCTTGGTTCCATCATGCTCCGAATTCGAAAGAATAAATAAATTCGTCAGAGGTTCTTTCTGATGTGCCAATTCACGGTGAAAATGAAGTTGATGGTGTTGGCTAAAGAAAGGGGGTTAGAACTTAGAGAAGGACAAAGAATCTGTAGCTGTGCATATATGAGATTAAAAAGTTAGTTGTTGAGGAGCGGCTGTGAAAGGATGACAAATTTCCAACATGTAGGTTCAACTCAGTCCATGATCATGGTTAGATTTGTGAGGTTTTGAGATTGTGTAAGACTTTAACACAAAAGGGCTAGGTTTTGGAAACTATGAAGTTTCCAAAACTAGCCCTTTATTCTTAAATGACCACTCTGAAATCTTAAGACCTCTTCCAGTCTTATAGAGAACTACTGCATATGTACTCCCTTTGCCCCAGTAGATTGTGCACGTTTTCATTTCAGCCTCTCCAATAAATTCTCTATACTCCTGTTAATCACAAAATAAGATCATGTGAACTACTATCTTACCGTAAGTTTTTAAAATCAACCTAACCATGTTATGCTGTGCTCTACTGGATCCTAAAACTTCCTTGCAAGTTTTTAACCCCATGTGCTCCATCCTTTAGTAGGAAAACGGTCGTTAGAAAAAGAATATGATATCGTGAATTATTGAGATTGCTATAGCAAGATTTAGTTGTCCTTACAAATTGGGTATGGATGAAGGATGGATCTATCAAGGCCGCTTTTTAGACTAAGAATAGCTTATGTGACTCCACATTAAGGATTGTGAGGTTGGGCAATTTGTTAAACACTTCAAAGAATGTTTTACTTTATTTGGGTCCTTTTCACCATGTATCATTCTAAATTGATGATGTTCTTATGGTACTAGTATGCTTAAGCTAGTGCAGCATGCGGTCTGTATATTTTGCTTCCAAACCCGAATCTTACTTGAGAGTTGATTGGCAGCACAATACAGGTAATGCTTAAACACACATGTAAATGAGCTGAAATATACACCCTTAAATTAATGAACCTTTTGAATTTTTAAGATGAGATTCAGTGTCTTCAATGGATTTGTGTAGTGTCTTCATAACCAACATTTGCCGTGATATATGAACTTCTGTATGCTTGTGGGGTACATTGTTTGCAAAACTAAAGCTTAAAGGGTATCTTGTGACATTTATTCAAGCATAGAGCAACATGGAGAGAAATCTCTAATTTTTATCTCCACTCTGCTAATGTGACAGAAGTTGTGCATATCTCACTTGGTATAGTCTTTTTATTTAAGGTCTCTAACCTTATAAAGGCCATATACAACTTCACAATCTTACACATGAGTTCTTAATGTTTCTTCTTGTAGTTGCAACCTCACGATCCTTCAGTTGTCCAAAAGGCCGTGAACCATTTTCTACAGGTAACTTCACGATCACTGTGCATAGAGATAATATTTTGATTGTGAACGCAAATATAGCCCTTTTTTTCCCTTTTTCACTTTAGCAGTTTCCTCCAATTTGCCTTGCTTGTCTTCCGCATTTCATAACTTTGATAATGAGATGTTCGTGGTTGACCGGTGAGCTACGAAGCTTGTAAAGTAGTTGTATTGTCCTATGGTGAAGTTGAAAAATGGCTTGGCATGTGCTGCAAGACATGCTCTGACTCTCTGAGAAAACTATATACTTTATCTTTGCAAAACCATTTAATAATTATTTATGGGATCTTGATTCTTACGAATTACGACAAGTTGTTAACCTCAAGGTGTCCTGCTTGTCTTATGTTAGTCCTGTGTGCCTGCTTTTGGCAGACTAGATTTTCATGTTGGAGCTCTCTGCTTCTCTTTTTTTTTTCTTATCTCCTTTTCTTGGGGGAGGGGTTCAAAGGGGGTTAATACGTCCTTATCAGTTATCACTATTCTTTTTTGGGTGATCTTCTTTAAAGGGCCATGTTTGAAGTTTTTGAACTTCAAACAATAAGCGGTAACAGTGACTCCCAAGAAAGACCACCACTAGTACAGTAATTCATGAGCGACTTAAATCACTCTTTAAAGAAGAGAAAAGTGAGCTAGGCTCTGCAGCTAAAATCAGGTGACTGGGTGAGGTTTTTTGGTTGACAATAGGGAGGGTAGTAGATTTGAAAGGTGGAAGTGTTTTTTTTTATGTTTTGGCATGCATACGAATCAGATCCAAGCACACGGACTGATTTTTGACTTAAAATTCTGTTGAGGGAACTGCACATACTTTTTCCTGGTGGCTTCTATCACCCCGTCTTTCTGCCTCCAGTGTGAGAATAATTAAGATTTGTAGAGTGATGTTAGCTATGGCCACCAGTGTTGACCAGCTCCATCTTAGTTCTCGAGAGAATCAGCACACACAGGGGTTGATGTGATTTTGGGTTCCCAAGAACTGATTCCATATTGTTGGAAGCAGCTAAGTTTGCAGAGGTTCAAGACATGCATAAGGTCAAGCATCATGAGGCACATATGGGATGACACGTATGGAAAAGTGCAACCAGGGTGTGGCATCTTGCAAGATCTGTAGGCATTTTGTAGCACACTGAAAAGCGTAATTGGCTCCTCTTTTTTGTGCTAGTCATTCTCACTTTTCGAGGCAGCGGCTTGACTTTTCAACTTATCAAAAAGTTCTTGAAGTATTTTGGAACTTGTATAATTAGATTTACAGCAAAAACAATTTCACAATTTTAATAAATTTTAAGACGATAAATTAAAAAATGAGAAAACTTAGGTCATACGGAAACCTTCAGGGCGGTTGAACGGCGACCAGATCCAAGTTTCTGGGATCTTCAAGGTGAGTTCTTCAATTCTAGGTATGAGTAGATCAAGGAAATGATCACACAAGTCTCAGAAACATAGTAATGGTAGATCTAATAAACCAAAAAAGATCAAAAAAGAAAAACAAAATTGCAAATAAAGTGGTACCTTCAACTTCTGATGCACAACGCCATAGAAGCTTGAATGAGATTCAGGGGATACCTCCCTTGCATCTTTCTGATGAAGAATCTGAAGGTGAAGAATATCCTGTACAACATAAGAATATGATCTTGTCTGTTATTGAAGAACATGAGGTTGTAGATGAGACTGAATCAGAGGAAGAGGAGTATGAAAGTGGGTCTGAATGGCACAGTGTCAGCCACAATCAGGTAAAAGACTCCACCTTTAACTCAAATATCATGCAATACGCTACAGAGGATGTTTTTGAGGGCGTATCTTATTGGAACTCTGCAATTGTATGCTATGTTATGGATGATAATCCACCAACTGATGTAATGGAAGGATACTTTCACAGAATTTGGGGAAAAAGTGGGATGGTAAGGTCTCGTTCTTGCCAAATGGTCTCTTTATTGTTAGATTCAACACAGTCGAAGAACGGAATAATATCATCAAAGCTGGATTCTTTCTGTTTGATAGTAAGCCTCTCATTATGCAACCCTGGGAAGAAAAGATGGATTTCAGTAAGAACTTCACGAAACCTGTTCCAATTTGGATAAAATTGCAGAGATTGGATCTCAAATTCTGGAGTTAGCTTTTATGTCTAAAATAGCTGGCCTGGTTGGTAAATTTGTGAAGTGTGATGGACTTAAAGTGAGCAGGAGTAGTCTGGGATATGCTAGAGTGATGGTGAAGGTGGAGATGGATCAGAGTAGTCTGGGATATGCTAGAGTGATGGTGAAGGTGGAGATGGATCAGAGTAGTCTGGGATATGCTACAGTGATGGTGAAGGTGGAGATGGATCAAGAATTCCCAACTCTGAGGTTTAAAGATGACAAAGGGGTCTTGGTTGGAATAACACTTAGAATATGAATGGAAACCTATCATTTGTAAGCACTGTAAGAGCATAGGATATGAAGAGGGGAGTCGTAAGAAGAGAAATAAGCTAGCCCTAGGGTGAGACAGGTGTGGAGAACAAAGGTGGTTCACCCTCAACCTCCACCTTAACCTACACCTCAGTCTAACACCCACAGCTTCATCACACCAGCTAACACTCCTGTGAATGTCATCACAGCTACTCAACAACCCATGAATATAAGACCTACAAGTAGACAGCTAGTGCTGATACATCAGGGAACAAAGAATCAAGTTGTTAGCAGTGGAGAAAGGGGTCTATACTATGCAAATATAGTCAGACTTGGAAGTGCAGTTGGTATTGGATGTGAAACAGGGAGTGGAGATAATGGGGTAGCTAGTCATGATCCGATCATGACTAGCTTGGCTTGCTGGAAATGTGAGGGGTCTGAGTAGCCACACAAAACAAAAAGAAGTGAAGAGATTCATGGAAAATCATGATGTTGGGCTATTTGGACTCCTGGAGACTAAAGTGAAACCTAACTCCATCAAGAGGATTCATTTTAGTCTGTGTCAAGGCCTCAAGGGTACTCTATGTGTACCAATAGTAGGTTACACTCTGGAGGAAGGATTTGGGTTTTTTATGGGACCCTAACAAGTATAATGTTCAAATTCTAAGTATGCATATCCAATACATTCATGCTAGGGTCGATGATAGCAACAATGGGAGAGTATTTTTCAGCACCTTTATATATGGGTTGAATCACCAGAAGGATAGACATCCTCTTTGGAAAGGCCTGAAAGATATCAGCAGCAATATGAACCATCCTTGGATCATACTTGGTGATTTTAATAACCTTTGGAATGATAATGAAAGAATTTGATATAAGGTGATGCTCTCAAGGCTGTGTTAGAAAATGCAAGGTGGATGATATGAAATATGGGGTTAGTTTCTTTACCTGGAACTTAAACAGGATGGAGCTAAAGGGGTTTATAGCAAGATTTTCAGAGTTCTTTGCAATGATGAGTGGAACGACATATTCCCTGACAGCCAAGCCTTCTATCACCCTATGACCCTGAGGGCGTAGATGATAATTGTCTCTGTTTTGTAAGATTAATGAAGAGCACTATGATGAACAAGACCAGTTTTGAGTATTATAACATGTGGAGCACTGCTCCAATATTTGAGGAAATGGTGAAAGAAACTTGGAATAATAGCATTAGAGGAACCAAAATGTTTCAAGTGGTGAATAAGCTGAAACCTCTAAAGCAGTCACTGAAAAAGTTGAACAAGGATGTTTTCTTAAATGTAGAGAAAGCCGCTTGTAAGGCACTTCAGGAGCTGACTGAAATACAAGTGAAGATTCAGCAGAATCATAGCAATATGCAACTCAGAGAGTATGAAAGGATAATTGCTACCCAGCTTAAATTCCCGGAAAATGCATAGGATAAATTTCTGAGACAAAGTAGTAAAGCTCACTGGATAGGGGAGGGTGATGTAACGCTGGGTTTTTCCTCAGCACTATTAGAGCTAGAAGGATTAAAACACAGTGTACAAAATCAAGGATCTTAAAGGAGACATTCACCATGATCAGAGTGGCATTCAAAATGCATTTCTTGAATACTATCAAATCGAATGCTACTGGGTTCTGCAAATGAAAGAGAAAAAATCCATGTGAGAACTGTTAGAAAAGCCAGACTGATAAATGATGAAATAAGGAGCATACCACTGAAGCAGGTTACTAAGGAGGAAATAAAGGAACTATCTTCTCTATCCCTGGGAATAAAAGTGCAGGCCCAGATGCATATTCAAGCCAAATTTACAAGAATGCTTGGCATATCATTGGAAACCGTGTTACCAATGCTATTCTAGACTTCCTTGAGAGTGGTATCTTAACCTGAATCTGTAATTGAGTTCAGGCATATTGCCTTTTGCAACATTATCTACAAAGGTATATCAAAGATCTTATGCAACAGGATTGGTGAGATCTTGCCTTCTCTTATCAGTCGAACCAGGGGGTCTTCATCAGAGGAAGAGACCTAGTTGAAAATACAAGAGGATAGGTGTTTTCCCTAGGTGCATGATGTTTAGGAACGCACATGACTCTGTGAAATGGGGGTTTGTTAAAGAATGCTTGAGTTTCCTAAACAAATAATCAAGCTGATCATGGAATGTGTAGAATCCCTTTCCTACACTCTCTCTCTCTTAATGGCAACAACTTTGATTTTCTTCAAGGGACAAGGGGTCTATGACAAGGTGACCCTCTATCACCTCTTTTATTGACAATCTGTATGGAGTATATGAGTAGGATACTCAATGTAGTAGCTGGAATAGATGAGTTCAAATATCACCCAATGTGTGCCAAAATGAAATTGAATCACTTATGTTTGCATATGATCTCCTGATGTTCTGTAAAGGGAATATGGAGTCTATATCATTTATTCTCAGAGGTTTCTCCACATTCTCAAGAGCATCTGGGCTTAATTTCAATGCAACAAAATCTGAGATTTTTTTTGGTGGTGTCAGCTTCAATGTAGTAAGAGAATGCCTGAATTTCTCTGGCTTCAGGGAAGGTTTCCTCGAATTCAAATATCTTGGTGTGCCCATTGTAGCTGGCAGAATACCATTTTGACTGAGAAATTAGTTGCTAGAATTAGAGCTTTAGGAGGAAGCTCTCTTGTGCTGGTAGATTGACCCTGGTAAGATCTGTGCTGAGTAATATACACTCATACTGGGCTAAGATTTTTATCCTACCCAAGAAGGAAGATTGATGCCATATGCAGAAGCTTTCTGTGTGATGGCTCAGAGCATCATATTAGAAGCCCTCTAGTTGCCTGGATAGAGTTTGCAAGCAAAATGAAGCAGGTGGATTGGGGTTGATGAATTAAACTGTTTGGAATAGAGCCTGCATTGGAAAGTATGCAAGGTGGATTTTCGAGAATGCAGATAACATCCCACCGACACTTGACTTTCATTCTTTTTGTGTCTAAAATCTCTCATGATAGTCCTAGAGCTTGATTACTCCCTTTTGTATATGGGCGTCACCCCTTTAAGTGTCTTTTTGTATATGGGAGTGACCCCCTTGGTTTCCTTACGAATATCAGAAATCCTATCTTACTTATCAACAAAAAAAAAAAAAGAATGCAGATAAACTTTGGATCAGATGGGTGAATGGGGTGTTTCTTAAAGGAACTGATTGGAAATCATATTTCCCTGCTGATTATACTAGCTTGCACTGGAGGAAAATTTGCAAGGTGAAAGATAGCATGCTGAATGATTTTGCAGATGGAAACTGGATGCCCTGCAAACATGGCTACACTGTTAGCTCTGGATATCAATGAATGACTGGAGAGTATCGTAAAAAAAACATGGGGGAAGGTTATATGGGGGAGGTATAATATCCCTAAAGCTTCCTTTATCAACAGACACTAGAGGTAGTAAAATTAGAGAGATAGTGGGTTCAAATTCTTAATTCAACAAACATTGAAGACAGCGCCACCATCATCCACAACGGAGAGTTACCTATTAAGAGGGCTGAGGGAGATAGTAATTGGCCCAACAGCAATTTATTAACCAAGTTTATGAGTTGTTGAGAACGTTCCTTCGAGAATCAAAAGTGAGTTTCCACTTTCCTTCAAAGGAGTTGGTATGTATACTGTATGGGGGGAGAAGGGTAAAATAGGGAGTTGAAACACTTGAAATCGAATATCTGTAACGAAGAGGGTTTTATGAGAGGATTCCTCAAAAGCTACTTAGTTACTTTGGATTTTGTGCTAGTGAGGACTTCTTGTCTTCTGCTTGAAGTTATATTTCCTCTCAATAGAGTTTATTCTATCTATTGAGATCTTCTGATGTTGATCATATTTAGCACTAAATAGGGAAACAATGAACTCTGTTGTATTCTTTTTAACTAAAGCCTTACTGATTAAGCGAATAATAACTCACCATGGTCCAGTGAGGGCATGACTATGTGAGGTGCTTGCATGCACCATAAAAAGTCATGTGTGGTGCTATATGTTGGAAGTTCTGGGTAGACTAGAAGACTTTCTCAGGGAAGTGATTTAGGAGTTATGATGATATTGTTTATATCTCAGACCTTCCTGCCTCAGTAGCTTGAACTTGTTTTGGTGATGAAAGCAGTGGAGAACTCGTATCCTGCCTTATCTACCAGGGCATGCATTCTGGCCTTTTGCATGTTTTGTTTTGTTAATGTGATTGTTACTTATATGTTGATTTCTGTGTCGCAGAAGGAAGGTGATGTTGCAATCATTGATGTTCGTAGCGTGCCCTCTGATTTTCATGCCAGATTTAAGGCCCAAGAGCGCACGTAGGTATTTATTTTTGTCTTTATGGTCTAGTAAAAGTCAACACCTATCCTGTTCATCTTCTCATGAATGCTGAATCACAGGAGGGCAAGAGATGACCTAATTTTTAAATTCAGTGATTTATGTTATGCTTGCGTTTCTTTTTTCACTATGACTTGTTTGTGTTTATTAATCTGCAGTGTTCTACTATTAATGAGTCCCTATGTCCACCCAATTTTGGTAGTCTCTATTTTGGGTTGTCCGAATGTTTCGTACTCTTCCAGAATGCAATATAAATTTTAGCCATTTATTCCTTTGTAGTTATCTCACTCGTCAATTACATTTCTTAGTATTGCTAAAGTTTTGAGTAAACTATTATACCATGAATGGGGTGGATTAAGTCAACTGTGATGCCATGAATGTGGTGGATAGAGTAGTTAAAATTAGTCTGTCCATAATTTGTATTGTAGCTGTACCTTAGGATATGCTTTTAAAAAGTAGTGGCCTTGTGGGTACAGGCTGACTGTAAAACCTTAAAATCTGTCCAAACTCAATGGTCAGCATGTTTATGTTTCAGCACAAGCAGAGTCAGTTACTCTTTTTTATTATGCTGCATTGCATTTTAGATTAACTGAAAAAGTCTCTTGTTTTTGTTTCCTTTTTATCATTTTTACGGTCATCATTTTATCCTTTAACAATATTGGGGCTAGGGTTTGAGTTTCCAATTTATCGGCAAGGGCTTTTTCTGGTGTATGATTATCACTGAACCTTTCATTTGTCTCCAAAATGAATGTAACCGATAATCTTCATATAGGTATTACTACCGGTTGCTGTCGGGCCCTGATTTCTTATCCACATTTGAGAGACACAGAGCATGGCATGTTCCTGAGGAATTGAATCTTCATGCAATGCAGGTAGATTTTCCCAGAGGTGTTCTTTTGCTGTAAATGAGTTTTAGGTCTCCTTATATGTGTGTATTCTTGTAGGAAGCCTGCAAGATTCTTGTTGGAGAGCATGATTTCAGTTCATTCAGAGCTTCTGGTTGTCAGGTTGTTGCTCATTCTTAGTTTCTCAATATGCTTCTTGATTGGTTCAGTGATCAAATCTCCATATTGTCTGTAAACTTAAGTCATACGTCCAGTTTTTCACAGACGATTACCTGTTATTTATGTTTCACTGCACATGGATATTCTTGAGTCCTGGATGTGAATGTACTTTTAGATTTTGCTCCTTGACCACAATACACCTAGTGTTGTCTAGTGTTGGATGTCATCCGTTTGAGCAGTACTTGTAAGTTTATCATGTTTATGAAACTTGATGAAGTATATGCTGCTACTGCTGTGCCATAAAATGAGATTATAGTTTATAAAATCGAAATCATTCTCTCTTTTGGTCTGTCCAAAACTTCCTATGTTGCTGTGATGACCGAAAGCTTGTGTTCTGTTCCTAAAGCTCCATCCATTTCTCAACTAACTGCTTTTCGAGCCACTTCAGTGAGGTCGCTCGCCCTGGAAACGGAAATTAGCTAAACAAAAATTTAATTGAAAATGTAAAATGAGGAGGTAACAGCTTTGACATTTTGGGCCTTGCCCATCAAACGGACAACATTGTGCTTATGCAGTTCTAATGACTGTTACCTACACGGCTACACTAATTACTGTTACCTGATCGAACAGGCTAATTCACCAATTAGGACACTAGAAGAGCTTCACGTTTGCGAGTCTACTTCTCCATTTTTTCCATCCTTCCCAAAGCCAGAAGTTAGCAATGACGGTGCAGAAGATTCCTTCACATGCTTGGATCGTCTTGAGACTGACTCAAGATGTATTGATTCCAAGGATATTGAGAAAAGTTCCAACAGTTCCTGTCAAGAGTTTGGGGTTAGGAGAGGGCATCGTTGTTTGATAGTGAAAGCACGTGCACGCTCTTTTCTGTACCATCAGGTTATTATTTCTCACTTTGGAAGCAGTCTCTTTATAATGCTTAGCCTTTTTTATGGAGTCTGCCCTGTATGGGATTATTAATTTCATGTTTTCGATCAATGATGATTATAAATTTCCTTTTCTTTCTTTAAATTCCTAGTCAATTAGAAATGCAATGTCATTAGCCATGATATTAGTGATGCTGTATTCATCTATTATGAGCTGGTTCAGTTTCTACAGTGATGATTATGTCTTATGTGTAATCGAATGATGATGACAAAAAAAATGGGTGTGTGTGCATGAAAATGGATGTTTTCTCTATTGACAACGGGGTTGGCTCTCAATTGTCAGCTAATTGGCTTATATCTCATGTCTAATCTCAGTTCAGAAGCTTTTTCGTCTAAAAAAAAGTAGCCAATTTTGACAGAAGCTGTTAGATCAAACAAATTGTGTCTTTTTTCATAGAAGTATGTCATTGTTTGGTTGTAGTAGAAGGCTGTCTTTGTTCTACTGTTCTTATGCATCAGTGTCCTACTTTTCAAAAATTGTTGCTTGCACCTAATAGCTTGCCAGCTGATGTTCAAAGTTCAAACTGGGGATGTGTCCTCTTACCCGGGACCACTAATTCACTATTGTCTCATAGTCCCGGTGTTGATGTCTCCAGGTAGCCCTCATCGGAGAATCATTCTCTCACCCCTAGTATCTTGGGATGTGTTTACTGGCAAGTGGGTTAGTGGTTGGGAGTTGGGACTTCATGATTGTTGGTTGTGTTCATGTGTTCTCACTTCTCAGAACTTGGCTTGACTCATAAATTCCACACCCTATGATGGGACAGTCTCATTGTATGAGACTAAGTCTTAACTGAAATTAACCGACCCAATCACTACAAATATCCTTAGTTCAAGAGTGGCTACCAATCACCATTCTCACTACTGCTCCTGACACCAACTACCCTGGACCATGATCTTCTATCATCACTCACATTACAACCCCCACGACTGTGTTATTTTTGTTTGTTTGTTTCAAGTCACATCTCTTTTGAAAAAGCCTGGTTGTTGTTTTCACATTTCTTTTGAGAAGAATTGTGTTACTTTTGGTGGGGTCTCTTATGATGAGATGGTCTCCTAATATAATGACTCGTAAGTTTCATAGCTATAGAAATAATCATAAGTTTTCTTATCTCCAAGTGGAAGGATACGTGAACTTGCATGGTTCATATTTGGGTGTGATAGTTGTTTTTGTAATATAAGGTATTACAGGTCCAAATTATGTTCATATGAGACATATTGGCTACAAAATGTTCATTGTTTAGGCATCTGTTGGGAAGTGTTGGCTCACTCCTGGTTTTGTTCTACAATAACTAACTTCTACGCTTGACCATTGTGACGATGATGTTATTCTTAGTCTTGTTGAAGGGAGGCTCCATCCAAGTAAAATTACGTAAGGCCAGATCAAAAATCTTAACAAAGTAGAATAAAGAATGAGTCTTTCGGTCTAATTACTCTAAAATTTCAACGGAGGGGTACCGTGTACTTGCGCAATCAATCATCAAAGCATAAAAGTAGGGGCAATCATCTAATATTTTGCAAGTAAAGAAATACTCCAGGAGTAGAAAGATTATAGATGGACGCCTCATAAAGGAAAGTCGAAAGTTTAAAGATGGATGGAGAGAGTATCCCATTTTAATTAACTTTAGGAAAGCAATGAGTGACTTGTGTTTCTGTTTTACCCTCTCCATGCTATTTTTGTCCTCTTGGTGTAGAATTTGGTGCCCAAGATGACTTGCTTGATTTCTTAGCTTGGTTTCATGCTACAGGGATGAGTGGGAAAGACTAAATCTGGCATGAGTGGGAAAGACTAAATCTGGGATGAGTGGGAAAGACTAAATCTGGCATAAATTAAATATGGATCCTCCTCTAATATATCAATGTAGTTTGGAAGAGAGGCACCACCATTGATTGGAAGGGGAGATACACATATAGGCATATAGGATATAGCTTATTAGTAGAGTACATTTTCTCATGCCTATGATGGTAACAATTCGGAGGACCTCTTTAATAATGTCTCGCTGGAAATTTCTGAGCATGGAAGCTATTGCATGATGAGGAAAACTAGCGTTGTTCTAGGAACAACAGTCAAGTGGGTGTAATTTTTGCTTTTATGTCAGGGGCCTATCTGAATTGCTGTTTGTTGGGGTCTGCTCTTTGCTCTCTTTGTAGCTTTCTTGCCTTTTGATTGCGTACCTTTTATTTTGTGTTGATGTGAAATGGTTTGCTCAACCACTCGATATTATATACGTATCTGCATTGTGAAGATTCATCCTGGAAATGATGATTTTTTGTGAGCCTGAGAACTCTCTCCTCCCCAACTAACTCACAAAAATGATACTCATCTACGTCCTTATGGATCTCGGTGATCTTTTCTCAGGTGAGGTTGCTTGTCGGTGTGCTCAAATGTGTTGGCACGGGACACTTAACGGTTGATGATGGTGTGTACTCCCTATATCTGAACTCCAGTCTCTTGTTTTTTTCTAGCTTTTCTTCTTGATGTTCTTGCTTAAGTGTAGTGGACTGATGAAATCAATTGTTTCCAGTTCAAAGGATCCTGGACGCAAGGAGTGTTACAGCTGCAAGTCCTATGGCCCCTGCCTGTGGCTTATACTTGGGACGTGTGAAATATGATCTGAATTGAGGCAGTTCCAATGCTTCTAGGCTGGAAGAAAATAATCAAGTTGAAGGTTATGGTAGAATTGGTTTTCTTCCAAGGTTTATACTGCTGTTATCTTCTGTACTGGTGACCTACAATCCGAAATTCGACAGAGTTAAAGATTGGGATTCGGTACCAAACATAAAACCTTAGTTTAGTCCTTGCGAATTATTTTGTGAAGCTTCAGTCATCTTTAGCTGATTCGCAGGGTTAGGAGCAGGTGCAATTGCCCTTTTGAGGCTTTAGTGATGAACTTGTAGTATGTAGTTTAGAATCAAAGTTACTGCTTGCAGAGGTAAATTAAAAGTACTCTGAATTCACATTATGTATCTCTTTTTCTGAACTTGGATGAGAATCTTTTAGTACCATTTTTCAACACTAAGTGCAGTATACTGTATATCACAATCCTCATTTCAGCAGAAGGTTTCATTTCTCAGCGTAAAACAAAAACAGTTTGTTTCGAAATACAAACAAGGGCAGTATGAAAAGTGAAAACCCTCTTTGTATGTACATATCGTAGTTACTGTCTTCTGTGTATATGATACACTTTTCAAGAGAACTAAGAAGGTTGAGCAATGAGACATTGACCGTGAAATCTAACTACTATCACTCTTCTCATATCTCAAAGTAACTTAGCCGTACATCACTAGTTACAGATTTATAGCTCAATCCAATCTTAAATGAAGTATTAGCAAACCTAACGATTACACCTCAATCTTGCTGATTGCACACCCCTGAACCAGGAACCATTGAGCACATGTGTCAAGAGTTCAATTCAGAGAAGACGCAGGTTTATAGGAGGGGTCAACGAACGACGCAATAGCTTCATGAATGCCAGTTTTCTGACGAGAGGATCTTTGGCGCTGCAGCAGAGAGTTGGCTCCATTCCACACGCTATGCGCATTGTTTGGAAACAGGGTACCACATAATTCAGAGAGCATAGGGTTTTCGAGATCACGGAAAGTTTCTAACAACCGTAACCTTTGACGCTTCTTCTCTAATTCCAACATCTGCAATAATGCAATTTTTGTTAAAATCAAAACAACCAGTATGAACGTAATACCTTCTATTTCACCATTGAATAAGTATATAAATGACTTGCGTAGTGTTGACAAGTTGGACTACCAAAAATGTATATAACAAGAAATATGAAAAGGAGAGAACAATATGCAAGCAACAAAGAACAACATGATTAACTTACAGAAGAAAATCTATCTCACAAACAAAACAAAAAAGTCATATATGAAATTTATACTGGACCTGTCAGCATATTTTGAGACCACATTGGGCAAATATTCACTACAGATATCATTCTTGTAAGATCTCATTTGTGTTTGTTTCAGCAGGGGACAAGGAATATGAGTCAGGCTATTACAAGCAACACTGATTCCCAAGGCTTGCGAACTTTGGGTTATCTGTATTTGACTCAATTCATTTTAAGGGCTTTTCAGGTTTGCAAACTTTGGTGAAGTCTTGATTCCCGTTTTGCAGCCAAAAAGAGCTGCTAGAGATATCAACATCACAATTGAATAATTGATGTAACATATCCTACTAGCCCTGCAGCCATTGCTTTGGAAATCCTAGGCATGCTATGCACTCGTATTTACGATTTCCCTAATCTATAGATCCGTGATGATTAGTGACATTGGCAATAATAAATAGTGACTCATATAAACTGCTGAATACCTCATGTCTCTGTTGCAAATATCCAGGAGATGGTCCTTGTGGATGAACTGATTGCTGTTCCTGAGCATCAATCATCATTCTACTACCTGTATCATCCTGGTGGTTGGGCTCAACATGAGAATATAGCTCAATGTCACCTTTATCAATTTGCATTGACTTCTGAATGTCTCCAGATCTATCATAGAACTCAGCTTCGTCATCCCTTGCCTTCTGTTGATCATTGTACTGAGATGCATCCCTAATCTCCCCATCTTCCATTTCAGCGTCAGCATCTCCGTTTGGGGAAGTTTCCATATACGATGAAGTATAATCACCGGGACTCTCAGCATGTGATTTCTCCTTCCAGAAGAAACATTAAAGGCAATAAGACAACAGGATAACATCATAAAAAAACAGTATAGGGAGAAAAGATACATTTTGAAGCAATCACAAGTTTACAACTTACAAGTTGAAGTTAAGGACCTGTCGAACAAATTGCTTGTTAAACTTTTCGCGTACTCACACAGCCTTCAACAACTGTAGCATCTACTCCCTCCACTTCTTTTGATTATTTACGTTTGGTTTGAATTCCCCTCATAGATTCAAACCCAACATAAAGAACCAAAAGAAAAGGAGGCAATACAAAAGTTCTCTTACAGATGTTTCAATTTCTAACTACAGTAATTCTAATGTTCTGAATCCATTGAACTCCAATCGAGAAATGTCTTGACCAACCGCATCTAGGTTCTCGTGCTTTTAGGCTTAATACCGTTATACACAGTTTTCTTTTTCTCTTTGAGAAAGAGAATTCTCTCATACTTTACTATATATAGTGTGGGTTCCTAGAGGAAGAGTTCCAAGCTAGCCCAAACTCCCAAAGGGAATCCATTTCATAGGGAAGATAAAGGTAGCTTAATAAAAATGTGTAAGCATTTTAAGAACCCCTACAGACATGAGATTGTCCCAAGGCATCTCTCTGTATAAGAAATTAGGGTAGGAGAGGAGCGTAGCAGCTCTACCAAAATCCCTTATTCAGAGTGTTAAGCTTATTCTCTGCTTTCAATATCTTAGGCAAAGGGGTACGATATCATGCAACAGGTCTAACCCCAATGGTACAGCTCTTTTGTCTTAGACTACAGCAGGCACCAAAGCAAGTTGACATAAACCGCAGTGGGTCTGTCTCCCACAAGTCCCACAAACCCACAAGCCACAACAATGAATAAACGTGACTCTGATAAACAAAAGCTGCCAGACAAATTCATAGTTCACTCAAAACACAAAACCGTTGTGACTATCTCAGGCAATTTGTTGTCAAACTCCACCTAATAATTCTTTTCTTTTGTCTGACCAGTGACTACACCTAATAACACAAATTTTGCCAAACTACACCTAATAACTTAATATATATTGTTCGACTACACCTAAAGTCGAATTCGGGCCCTCTTTTGCCAAACTTGGTGGTTTGACCACATCTTGCCACCCTTTACCACAATTGTGATCGTCCAAATTCATAATTTGGATACTTTGACCATATCCACTTGTGAAAGTACCACATGTTGACTGGGTCCCTGTCTCCTTGTTTTGAGATGAAAAAGGGTCGGAAACTCGGATCCGAGTCCATCCGGGACACTCCTAAACGAGTCTGAGCACCATAGCTGACCACACCTAATAACACAAATTTTGCCAAACTACACCTAATAACTCAATATATTTTGTTCGACTACACCTCAAGTCGAACTCCGGCCCTCTTTCGCCAATCTTGGTGGTTTGACCACCTCTTGCCACCCTTTAGCACCCCTTGGCCACCCAAATTGGATTTCCTCTATTTTTAATTAAATCCCAAACTTCATTTTGCCCCACATATGATTACTTCCTTCCATGTCCTCCCTCCAACATAGCAACCACAACTAAATCACTTCTTAATAACAATCAAATCAACACAAAGGGCCCAAATTGGAGGGGAAAATGAAAAAGAAAGAGAGAGGAGTAAGATAGGGGACGGAGGAGCCAAGGCATGTGCAAAGTGGTGGCAATGGGTGGCAAATAGGTGGGCAAACCACTTTGTTTGACAACAAGGGTCAGAAAATGATTTAGGTGTAGTCTAACAAAAAAAAAGGGTAAATAGGTGTAGTTTGGCAAAAATCTATTTTATTAGGTGTAGTCCGACAAAAAGAATCTTTTAAGGTGTAGTCTGACAAAAAAAAAAAACCTTACCTTTCTGTTCAATAGAACATTGTAAATCCATTCTACAATCTCCCGTTTGGGTGTGGCGAATCACCACATATAGACCCATGAAATTTCAAAGTATGATATGAATAAGAGAATGACTGTCCTCTTTTTTATTTCCCTCCACCTCCAAATAAATCCTAACTCACTAGTTTCCTAATTTTTACTAGTTTACTAGCTACATTTGCCCTCCTTGAGAACATTTCTCCCATCTGTTGGTGGAACTCATCCCTCCTTGTGAGAGTTTTGAGATCCCTGATTCAGAATTATACATCACACAGCACAATAGTCAAACTTGTGAAGGTATATTACCATCGTGACAACATATAAGACGTAGCCATATAGGAAGGACAAAAAGGTTCACTATTACAATCCGAGTATGTCGATGCACTTAAGCGATTTCTAGTCTGTCGTGGAAAATTTGGTTCTTTTACCCTTGGCGAGAGAAGTTTGCCCATTTCCAAGATTAGGTTTGCAATCCAAGGTTTTCTTGTTGTCATGGTTCCATAGCACAAACCCACAAATATTGCTTAGAGTTAGGTCTCTTGTATTCGACTCTTTATCACAACTAGGAAAACTACATCGCCAACATGCATATTGACATTATAATTAGTACCTCTTTCTTGTATTCTTCAGCCATACTAGTTTGAGGAACCCTTATTTGAGGAGAAGCAGCTATAACTCCAGATTCAAGTGCTTCCTGTGCTTCACGTGCCTCACGCTCCTGTCGGCGACGCTTCATGATGCATACAGCACATAAACAATCATCTTTGTGACGTTTAAACCTGCATTCATTTTGACAAAAAGTGTCTGAAATGAGTGTGAAATAAGACTGCAGCTGAAAGCCATATCCAAATTAGTACATGTCAGCGTGTTCTATGATTTCCTTATATATAAGGTAAGTTGTGGTATGGCCAGCTTTTAAGCGCGACCAGTTTGTTATCCTATGAAAAGCATCGGTTTACCTTTATCTAAAAACAAAAGAAAAATTAGAACTTGATGTCGTTTTCAATTGAGTAAAGGAAAAGCATAGTTGAATTATACGAGTTGTATAATTGATGCAGATGTCCAAACTTCTGATTTCCCCTTCCCATTATTGTACTTTCTGTTTAAGTCCATCTCCGTGAAGATGTAACATAGAAAAACATCCTAGACTTTTTTGTTCTCCCCTCTGTAATCACCCCCCTGCTGCACACCTACTATTGATTTAAGAAACAACATGTTCTTTTTGTCCCCATTGTTCCTCTTTCAGCAATTCAGCCTGTCACCATATCCATGCAGATGTAGCAAAGCAAAAACATACCCTTTCCCTTTCTTAAGCTTCCTGCCTGGACCTGAAGTTGTTGGCTCATCCGCAGCAGGGCTTTCACCATCTAACCAAGAAAATGAATAACAAAATAATTACTAATTTTCCGTAATAAGAAGCAATCAAGTATGACAGCGAAAAACATTTGCAACCTAAACACATATACAATCTTGCTTGACTACCTCATTCACAATGCTGGATAAACCAAAAAAAACCCACATTCCACAAGACTTGTACAAGTAAAGATACAAAAGGCCAAAGTAGCGGCAGATCCAGAAAGTTTAGTAACAGCATGCAGTAACAGCATCACAGGGAAACAAATAAAGAACACAAAGACCAATAAAAAGATTGGAATGTGCAGGGGGTTGAAGAATATTATGCAACCCTGTGAGTAATAACCTTTTAGTTTGGAATAAACACTCTCCTTGAAGCTTACTCCGAAACCTATAGAACTCATATCATCTAGCCATAAAGAATGGTGAGATGTTCTTACTCTTACATCCACAGACCTTTTAACATGATTTCCTGGAGCTGCTTTCATTAACATTTTCTATTGGAATTCATATGTTCTAGAGGAGGGGGGGGGGCAGTCTAATTGCTATCTTGAACTGAGGGTTCTGTAACTTGTGAATGGTTCACATTACTTGGCACTTAATATTTTCGATTGAAATATAGCTACTAAAAACTAAATTTACACGTGATGGCCCCCTCGACACTTCCTATTCCGGAACATTCTCAAAATAGCTCAATAGAATGCAAATCCAAAAGCATCATATACAGTGAGAATGTGAGATGGCATCAGATACAACAAATCAGACATACGGGAAATTAGAGTTAGATAGGAAGCCTGCTGATGTATAGCTTTCATAAAAAACCAGCCATACCACGTGTCAGATTTCCCCAAGTTAATGGCCGTTAAATTACGACCAAAAGGTAGACATTTCTAATGAGAACCTACCCCAAGTCCCGGAAGATAAGAGAGAACATAATATATGCTTACCAATCATCTTCTTTGTCTGCTCAGAGTACAGCCCAGCTGCCACCCAATACTTCATAAAGTTCTTTTTGACTCGCTTCATAAGATCAACGATGTAGTCACCCTTATTGTTATACTTAAAGCAGTTATCCCATATGTACTGTACGTCCTTGTATACGTCCTCGGAATCCAAGTATTTGGCTCCTCTTTCAAGATTGCGGCAGATGGTACCAAAATCCATTGGCGTGTCGATGACATCAAAATAATCCTGATCAAAGTTTCAACAAAAAGCAATTAACTAAGTACATACTACATAGCAGATGGCACCTATGAAACTGCAGGAATATCATTTCCCAAAACCCTTCCCCTCACTCATACAAACCTCGCCATGACAAAGTTTTCAAAACCAAAAGTGGTATTACCTTAGGTGATTATGCATGGTAAGAATATGATATACTCTTAGACACCAACTTTAGACTCGGATTGAAAAATAAAGACTAAAGAGACAATGGAATTACAGGTATCAAAGATGCTATATTTCTCACATGGTCAACTTCTTGGGGCAATGTGATAAATTTACGTAAGGTGGTGAATGAATATAAAGTGACTACACACTACTTGTTCAGTGTTCTCATAATTCAAAAATACAGCACACAAGGAGAGACACATCAGTCCTGATTGTCACAAGAGTAAAAATTAACAGCACACGAAATTTCAACTCGCCACGCCCCAAAACAATATTGTTTCATCTTAAAAGATTGGAAATTAATGCATATCAATCCAAAACAAAATGGCACAGCACCAACATTAGAAATTAAACATACAGGTATTCCCAACGCTATAGGATCCACTGGCTTATTAAAGGGTTCAGACGCATCCATTTTCATCACCTTCTTTATCACCTAGTAAAGAACCAACATCAAACCTTGTTAATGAGAACATAACACAATTATCTCAAAACAAAAACAAAAAATTGGATCTATTCATTTCATACCTCTAGAGAAGACTCCAACTCTTGTTTATTCAGCGACTTAGGTTTTCTTTTCTCCACCTCTTCCCCGTCCTCTTCATCTGCTCCAGGTGACATCCTACTCCCACCACTCTCCTTGGCATTCCCACCATGAGAGCTCAAACTCGAACTCTTTGCCGACACAATCTCCTTGGCATTCCCACCAGGAGGACTTGAACTCAAACTCTTTACCGACACAGTCTCCTTGACATTCCCACCAGGAGGGCTTACACTCGAACTCTTTGCCGACACAATCGTAATCCCTGTCCCACTCGACTTCTTACTCTCTGGCTGAGATCCTGAATTCCCACTCTCCTCCACCACCTTCTCATCACAATCTTTACCACTACCACTACCACTAACACCATCACCACGTTCTTCACTCTCCTCCACAACCTTCTCACCACTACCACTACCCCCCTTCTCCTTAACATTCCCACCAGTGGGGCTTATACTCGAACTCTTTGCCGACACAATCTTAATCCCTGTCCCCCTCGACTTCGAACTATTAAGCAAAGATCCCGAATTCTCACTCTCCTCCACAACCATCTCATCACTACCTTTCCCACTGCCACTACCACTACCACTACCACCATCACCAGGTTCGTCACTCTCCTCCACAACCTTGTCACCACTACCACCCCTCTCCTTAACAGTCCCACCAATGGGGCTTATACTGGAACTCTTTGCCGACACAGTGTTAATTCCTGTCCCCCTCGACTTCTTACTATCCAGCAAAGATCCCGAATTCCCACTTTCCTCCACAACCATCTCATCACTACCTTTCCCACTGCCACTACCACCATCACCACGGTCGTCACTTTCCTCCACAATTTTGTCATCACTACCACCCCTCTCCTCGACATTCCCACCAGTGGGGCTTAAACTCGAATTCTTTGCCGACACAATCTTAATTCCTGTTCCCCGCGACTTCTTGCTATCCAGCAAAGATCCCGAATTCCCACTCTCCTCCACTACCATCTCATCACTACCTCTACCACTGCCACTACCACTACCACCATCACCATGTTCGTCACTCTCCTCCACAACCTTCTCACCGCTACCACTACCACTCTCCTTGGTAATCCCACCAGGAGGGCTTAAACTCGAACTCTTTGACGATACAATTTTAATCCCTGTCGCCCTCGACTTCTTACTATCCAGTAAAGATCCCGGATTCCCACTCTCCTCCACTACCATCTCATCACTACCACCATCACCATGTTCGTCACTCTCCTCCACAACCTTGTCACCACTACCACTACCATCCCTCTCCTTCGCATTCCCACCAGGAGGGCTTAAACTCGAACTTTTTGCCGACACAATCTTCATCCCTGTCTCCCTCGGCTTCATACTCTCCAGCAGGGATCCTGAATTCTCACTCTCCTCCATAACCTTCTCACCACTACCATTACCACCACCACCATCACCACGTTCTTCACTCTCCTCCACGGCTTTCTCACCATTACCACCACTCTCCTTGGCATTTCGACTAGAAGGGCTCAAACTCGAATTTTTTGTCAACACAATCTTAAACCCCTTCCCCGTCGACTTCTTACTCTCCTCCACCACCTTCTCACCACTTTCTTCCTTCTTCTCCACACTTACTTGAGTGACTTCCTGCCTACTGCCCCCACTCCCATTACTTACCCCCTCCCCATCCGCACCCTTAGCCTCCACCAATTTCGGCTCAGGTTGGGGTTGCGGTTGCAGCTTAGGTTCAGGAATGGGTTGCACCTGCAGCTCAGGTTCCGATTTAGACACGGGTTGCGATTGGGGTTGGGGAATGGGTTGTGGGGTAGGCGGTTTCGCAGCTGTCTTCAACTTAACCCTCACTCTCCCATAAACCGCAGTCGGTGGCGGCCTGTGAATGACTCCATCCGGCCTAATAGTCACCAATCTCTCCGGCTCCTTCCGCGGTGGCGGAGGAGTCTCCGCCCTAACAACCACCGGCGGAGCCACCACTACAGGCTTTTCATCATCATTATTATTACTATTACAACCAGTAGTATCATCAATTTCCTCATCAGAAGAACTCCCACCTCCATTATCATCCCTATTATTATCATTATTAGGGGATTCCGCAACTAATTCGGCAGATTCAACAGCATTTGTAGCTTCAACAAGAAGCTTCTTTCCTTTCTTCTTCTTATGACCACGCTTTCGCTTCATCTTGTCTGGATTATAATTACAAATCTAAAAGAATAAATGAAAAAAATCGGGGGAATTGGAAACCCTAGAATTGGGGGATAAATTGAAAAGCGAGAGTGAGATTGAAGATGAAACTTACAGGAAGAGGTGCGTAAAGTTGAAGATATGATAAATTTTTCATCAGCTTTGCGCGATTTTTTTTTTTTTCTTCTTTGGTTCTGTGTGTGTCTCTATCTCTTTCTCTCTTCGGTGTGAGGTTGGAGGACTTTGGGTTGAGTACGAAAGTTGGTTCTTCAAAGGGTTGAGCCTCGAGTCGTTGTGTCATGGTGACTCATGAGTGGAGAACATCCTTGTGGCCCAAAACCAAGCCCAGTTCGTCCTTTTTTTTTAATCCCGTTTGAGTCCTATAGGGCTCGTTCGGTAGTGCTGGCGTTTTTAACTTTTGGTTTGTTCACGTTACGTAATTTAGTTGCTATTTTAACCATCTCGTCACAGAAATGAAAATCATATTGGTTGTTTCAATAATAGACATGTGAAAAATGAAAACTGCACTAAGATTTGGAAACCAATCAACCACTTGTTTTTATTTTCAAATACGGGATTTTGGTTTTAAAAAAAAAACAAAAAAATCATAAAGGATACCAAACGAGTCGTTTCTTGTACGTTTCCATGATCAATCTTCGTGTCATTTTCAGCACCCATTTTAAAGTACGGGTTTAACTTTGTTAGAGTAGTACACAATTTTCATAATTTGGTGCAAAAGACTATTGTATATTCATATGTTTCCCACAAAAATCTAAAACTATTAGTATTCTCTATCATAGTTCATTCCACATCTTTGAAAAACCGACAATTTTGAATGAAGATTGTGCATTTAAATCAAACATAAACAATATACTAATTATAGGGGGTAACTCATCTTTATTCTTTAATAAATGTCTCATTTACTTTGGTACGATTGTTAGACAAGTGATCCTACACTTGCATTTTAACCAAGTTTTTTGTTTGTTTTTTTACATAATCTGTAGGTTATAGGTAGAATATATAGTTGAGTAGAGCTAACAAAACTGAGCTAACTAGTAAAACCTAAAGACCTAACCCAGTATGATCCCAGCTTGTGATTAGTCTCACTCGACTCATTTACATTCTAAATTGCGCCCACACAAATAACAACCCAATAATGTCCAATCCGAATCTGGGGTGTCCCAAAACGACCTGGCGCGTGCATTCGAAAACTCAACCCCACGAAACCCAAAACCGATCAATTGAACCCCACTCAACCAAATCATAAGCGGATGCCCTTACAAGTTGCAACCTGGTAATGTACAACACGAACCCAAGCCGCCCCAAAAACAACCCAATCTATACTTGTCCACCGGCCAGCTTGGGTCAATACGAACTCGAATCTTGTTAGAGTTAAAATATTGGTAAATTTTTTACTTCATAAATCTTTTGTTTTGTTTGTTTGTTTGCTTTTTTACCAATTCTAAGATTCAAATAATACTTTATCCATACTTATTATGACTTTTTTAATCTTAAATTCTACCTAGAGAAAACAAAAATGAGTTTTTAAATATTATATTCACTTCATCATATTAATTTAACCATTAGCCACCCCATTAGCCTTCAATTACACTATCCACATCATCAGTGATGTCATCACTGCCACCTCATTATTGCATGTGTTTGACTACATAAAAAATGAGCTTATGAAGGTTTGAACCTGTAACCTAAGAATTACAATTATAACACTTTAACCACCAAGGCAATTGATTTTTATGTTACTTTTATTAAGAAAGTTATATATAAAGGATTTGAGATTTTAGGAGATGATTTCGGAAACAACTTTAAACGAGATAATCTGAATCATATCAAATCATTTTATTTTTTGAGATAGTTTAGGAAGTAATATATATAGGCGCATATATTAGGAAATAACACATCTTGGGTTTGTTTCAATTTAACTCAAAATACGGGTCAACGAGTGGGGTCAGAGTTTTAAAAAAATGTGTTAAAAAGTAGTCGGGGTTAATATGAATTAGGGTTAATATGAATTCCAATTCACAAAAACGGGACCTAAAAATAGCGGGTCATGGGTGATAAATTGTAATTCGTACATAAACGTAAAGTACTGAAATAAATTCGGCTATACTTATTAAATTATTTTCATCGAATCAAACATAATTTCTATAAGATGATACCAAATTAAACACGTTTCTTTTCGTCTTAATTATATAAAAACTGGACAACGGGCCATCTCAAGTTTAACCCAAAAGAATACTGGTCAAAACGGGTTCGAGTTATCTATGGCCAAAACTAGATCAGGAAAAAAATGGGCTATTAACCTTGAACAACAGGTCACATCTAGTCGGTTAAGCTTTTTATAGTCCTAATATTTTGCGTTAATTATGGGTAATAAAATAGATTTATAACAAGTTCATATAACAACCCGTGCAATTTTGCACGGGTCATTAAACTAGTATTCTTCTAATCAGTGTGTATAATTTTGATGTAAATTTGTAATTATGGGTCAAACTCAAAAGTAAAAATAGGGTTTTGGTTAGGGGTGAGCATGAACGGGTACCCGCTCCAAAATCATGGACCCGGACCCGGACCCGTTGACAACGGGTCCTAGAAA